>JAHLJT010009355.1:56070136-56172148 GCA_031308135.1 Acheta domesticus | reverse complement strand
GTAAGGCAAATAGGATTGTACCTTTGTGTTTTAATGCACACTTTGCTTCTCAGTTTATACAGATTCATGCTCATTTCATGTGATTACTGTGCACACTGCTTCCTCCTCCGACTAAATCTCTCAAAATGACATTGCACTGAAAGACGGACTTAGGCTCTATCGTGCAAATAGTCATTTTTAGCATGACATACATAATTCTAAGAGCATCGTACTGCCGTAGGAAATGTGCATATTTCTCCAAGAGACTTCCTGTTTAAAAGAACAAAAGAGGCCTTGCAAGGCCAAAGCCGCTCCCCCCCCCCTCCACACACACACACACACCACACACACCACACACACAGTCACACACACACCAACTGGCGGACCACGCAGTATTTTAGTCAACTGCTAAGGTCATTGGCGGTGTTAAGTTTTTAATCCCTGGATTTGACGGTGTTTATCTCCCCGCTGGATGGTATGATCCAGCACCGGCACCAACCATCTACTTGCGGGGTTTCCCCAACCAGATATCTCCCCCAAGGTACCACTCACCCGAACCGGAAAAGCTCTAGCGTCAGACTGGTATCCTGTCATATGTGGTACTATACTAGTGCATGTCAGTGTGTGTAAGTAAGAGATGAGAATAGGCTAAGAAAGAGGAAGGAAAAATCGCGCGCGGTCCCTGGTCCGTTTTTTAGGGTAGGTTGCCCAGGAATTGCCTGGTATTGATCGGAGAAACCACAGGAAACTACCGATCAGAGCAGCCGGCAGCCAGAATTCTCTTCCAGTCTATGAATGCGTCCTAGCTATTGTCAAAAATGCTCTTGTAAAAAATCTTCCGTCAATAACCCCCGCACTATCATAGAATTCTCCCCCCGATTATACTGAATTCGACCAACTATATAGCTAATGTTGAAAATCTCATACCATCGGGACTCGAACCCTAGAACCACCCAGGTCAAAGTTGATGCAGAATTAGCGGCACCTTGCGTTGCGCTCGCCGCAGCTCTGGAGATTCGGACGGGAAACCAGGTTACGGGTCGCTGTTGGGTCAGACCTTAGGCAACTAGAAGCGACGAGTCGTGAGGAGAGGTCATAAGTGGAAGTATGTATGTTGTGTCGCAATAAAGATAAAGGTAGAAACTCTAAATTCTAGAGTTCCATATTTGACGATTTGAATATTTCGGACTCAAAACTTAAAATTTGTTTGCAAATGTTTGCGACAAAGAGCTTTTAAAAGTGAAATTGGCGAGATAACAATTTTTTCAAGGCGGGAAATCCAAGTCGTAGTACGCAATCATTGTCGTAGATAGAAAAATAATGTGTGATCATAAAGTTTAACATTTCAAATTACAAAATTGATGATACAGATGTTGATGCCGATTATGTACATTTTAGGTAATTTACAAAAAGGTCATGTAAAAAACCTAGTAGTTTTGCGTAATTTGCGCTTAAAATTTAAGCAATTATAAAATATTTTCTCAAAAACTACTCCAATTTTACTTCTCGTGCTTGAGAAGAAACTTCTAAAGAAGGGAAAGTTATGAAATGCTCTGCGAAAAAACGGCGGATGTTTGGCAGAAAAAAACGGCCCTGGCAACGAAAAATTGGATAAATGGAGATGCTAAATGTAGAAAAAAAATCCTCTAACATGTGATGTAGCCAGAATCCAGTTTTGTGGATTCTTGATGCCGAAAAATCGAATGACGAATGATTGCCCAATCGATCTGGCTGATGCCATGGCTGCTTCAATTTGAAACCCATATTTTAATTTTTGGGGGTATTTTACATGAAGCCCTCGAGACATTTTCAACAATTTCAAAAAAATGGCACCATCGATTTTGGTGAAATTTTGTTGATGGATAGTCTAAAGAAGTATATGAGAATGGCCCAGGTCTCATGTTGGTTTAAAATACTGATTTTTGGGAAAATTGAAAAAATTCCAAATTTGTTCGGCGTCTTCCTACAACAATAATGAAGATAGAATTTTTTTCTTCATGAAATGTGTTCATCAAAAATAGATCTTCAAATAAGTTCATGTTGAATTTTTCGGAAATATGAGTGTTTTTGAGGAATTTGGCGTCACTTAGTCGCCCGCTCAGAAAATCCTGCGCTTTGTGATCATAATTTTAGGTGTTCTGAGGCAGTTGAATGCTACGTAAGTTAGAATGTGTGTATTATTTCTTATTTATGTTTGTTTCTTCCATTGAAGCTTTAGTTATACGTTTACAAATTAATCTTTAGAAATTATTTTAAACATATTTGTCGTGGTTCAACGTAGAGTTTCCCTATTTCGCACATGGACAATTACGCGTCGCGTGTTCACGCGTCGGAAAACCGTCATCTTGTATATTTTACGCACCGCAAAAAATGTCAAAAATAGCTTCAGAAAGCTTTAAATCGACAAATCGCTCGATCGTCATTTTAAAGCGATACATCAGAAAGCTTTAAATTGACGAAATGTATTGCAACTGTGTTGTAAGTAATGTACATGAAGATATTATATTAATTTGAATTATAACACGTTTCATTCAATAACCACATTAATAGTGATAGGCCACAAACGGTACTGACCGAAAAGAAAATTGTAGGTGGATACTTATTTGTTGACATAATTATCTGTAAAACAATGATTAGATAATCTGTGACGTTGTTGAAAGAAGGGACGAACATAAAATGTTTGGATTTCATGAATACTTTAAAACCAAAATTACCAAATCGGTTAGAGCCGTTTCGAGTTTAGCGAGACGAACGAACAGCGGTTTATTTTTGTATATATAGGTAGATGTAGGTAATACGAAGTTCACTTGGTCACCTAGTATGAAATAAAGGTTGCTTACCTTCAGTCGACAGCTCCCAATTCACGCAGTTGGATGCTACGTAAGTTATAATTTGTATATTATTTCATATTTCATTTTATTATTATTACTTATTATATTTATATTAAATGTATGTTATTTTATGAAAACGTGAAAACGAATAGATGAGTGGTCATTGTTGGTTGTTTTAACTCAATGTTGTAACGCCGCACTGAGAACAGAAAGCGTCATGTTCGTGAATACACTGCATACCTTATACAATGAATTCGACGTCAGAATAATACCTCAATCAATGAATTCAATGCCAGAAATATATTTCATTATAAGTTTTGAATAAGAAATATATTGCTTGAAACTATTTAATCCTCGCACCAAATGTCCTACGATTTCAATAAGTTTTTCAAGATATATCTATCTATCTATCTATCTATCTATATATATATATATATATATATATATATATATATATATATATATATATATATATATATGACTGAGATGTGTTAATTCCGAGAGTAATTATGGTGTAAATAGTATTACATACCATTACTAATGTTGAGAATGTACCTATTATTTAGCACCACTACTTTCTTTAAATTATTTCCAACGACTAGGAAGAAGGGCCGCTTAAAAGAATGGCTCAACTTTAATTTTTGTTGAGCTATCACTATATTCGAAAAATGGCAAAAAGTTTACATTTAGAAACTACAAGATGGAAGATAGATAGTTTGTCTTAAAATCTTTCCTAAAAACAGCTCATTAAAAAAGGAAATGTGCATCTGTTTAAAAAACTAGAAGTTTTCGCGAAATTTCTGTTGAAATTAATGAAATATAAACAGTGTTCCACCAACTAAGCCCCACGACAATAGTCTCGAGGATCCTTAATGGATCAAAAGGATATGAAAAATAATTAAGCTAATTTTAATTGTCATTTACTACTGAAAATCCCTATATTAATTCGATTTTTTCTCTATTCTACAATTTGCATTCTCAATGTATTGATGTATTTTCATTGAAGCAATCTACAAACCTTAAAATGGGAGATCAGCAAATGGGCAGATGAGGTAGCAGAGCTTAACTTATGTTTGTGAATAGGCCAGAAATTTCAGCTACAATAACTCAAACGATAGGTACAAGTTAACATATAGTACAACCTAACATTTAGTGCAGATGGCCAAGAATATCCCTGTGTCTTCGTATAGGCAATCCAAAATTATTTCGCATTAAACTTTGGTACTGAAGAAAAGAAAGTTAGGATCGTGCACCCTATGTTACAATATAATGCGAAGATGTGGGCCGATACGTTAGAATCCCTTCCGAAGACGTTAGAGGAAATCAAGGAAAATTGTTTCTCGCGTTATTGGAATCACGAGCAGCAACAACTTTTAAAGTTAGCCTCTTGTATGGATTCTGGCGAAAAGGTATTATCAGTATGCAGGAATATGCTACTGTTATGTTAGCTAGCTATGAAATTATGTACGCCGTTTATGCCCGAACAAGAAACTGTTTATTGATTAGGCATTTCCCTACCAACATTCAGGACCTCTTAAAAAATCTGCTGTCAATGAATGCAGAAAGACTTCTGACTCAGCTTGAATATCATGACGCCACTTTCGAGTTGAGCGATAAGTATAGAGAAATGAAACCGCGAGAGAAAGTAGCTTGCCATAGTAGAGTCATAAGAACAATTTTAAGAATTCTAGGGATATGGAAAATAATGCAAAAGGTGGTTGTTATAGGGATCGGATAAAAAGGGATAGTAACCTCGTACAGGAGTAGATCTTGAGTCGAAAACCACCGAACTACAGACCAAAGATAGTTTGAATTGTTCTAGGACGAGTGAAAAGGGACATCACATCAGAAATGAATCGGCAAACTAGGTATGTTTGTACCGCTTAGTCATCCCGGGGCAAAGTTTAACAACTGGTCAAGAGGTGATAATTTTATCCACAGAATTAGTCGGCTGTAATGAGGAACATGGGAGGATAATATTTCAAGGGAAGCGTTCAGTAAGAGACATCCTCTCATCCAAGTGGAATGTTGTGGAGTGATCACACAGGCTTTAAATGAATACCGAAAGTATGTTCTCCGTGATTTCGGGTGAACTATTTGATGAAATCAGTAAAACGGGAACAGCTATGCCAGTCTTACCATTCACAAAATCCTACTTAATAGGAACGAACAACTTTACAGTCTTATTACTATGCAGGCCTATTTAGAAATTAAAATAGGTACATCTAAAGACGATTTTGTGCATCTAAAGATGATAGTTTGGTGGTAAAAGACTTGTTATACTCTGTGATCATCGGAATGGATTTTCTCAAAAAAACACAAAGTAGTGATAGATACAGGAAGGAACGCAGCCACTGCAAATGAGCAGTATGGCATATGCCTCCGCTATCAAATTAAAGATTGGGTAAATTGGGCAGTTAATTGCTTCAAGGAAGCGAACCTTGATAAATTTATTGTTTCCGCATTTCAAGAGAATATTTAGATGCGGAACAAAACAAAGAATAAATATGGATAAATCAAATGAAATTGATAACATTGCCCCTCCGAACAACCAAAGTGAAATAGTTTCATCGGATGTATAAATTATTTCCGCCGGTTTGGAAACAATTACGAGATTTACGTTGAAATTATTGTTCGCGAATGAAGAAAATGGAGTGATAGAAAAGTATAATTTTCATAGTCTTCGACCATTTATTGAATACAGAAAGAAAGAAGAAAAGGAAATTTGTAAGAAAAACAGGTTTATTATGTAAACAAATAAACAGGTTTCTCACTAAGAATAGATGAATTAAGATTTGTCATCCATAGCGGAGAAAAACGACTTCCAAGTCTTAAAAGGAGGGGAAGCTTAAGGTGACTGCCTAGCCTGAGTGGGTTAGAGCGATCCACATTCACAGACGTGAAGTAATTTGAACGCACTTTTCTGACAAGGGACCTTTCAACAGGTTCACGTCGAAATCTGGCCTGATTTTTTTCCTTTTGAAAGATATTTACTATGTATAGTAGCTGTAAAAAAAATTGCTGCAGTTTCGCACTGGGAGTTACTAAAAAAAATTCAGAATTGGTCGGTTTTGGCCGCGCTGGTTTTGCTGACGGCGTGGACAACCCTCACTGCAGAGAGCAGTACGACCGCGAACGACTCAAGTAGTGCAGTGATTGCTCGCCAGGATCTGAACTTACTGGTTGTGTCTGGCAGTTCGCTGAGTGGAAAACAGTTCAAGTCGGAAAACACTCTGCCCCGGAATACTCAAGTTGTGAATTTATCACTTGTACTAGAAAAATCCGGCAGACGTTGCTCTGCCCTTGATCTCCCGCATTCCCCTCCCATCTCATTTCTCATTGTATCTCCCTCCCTCACCCTGTCCTTGTCTGTGTGTCTCTGTCTCTTCGACTCTCTACACGCCTCTGAGCAAGTGAGGTAATATCGGGAAGCGCCAGACCAGCAAAAATGTAATAGAATGTTTGAGAAGAGCTCATTTTGTAGACTACGGTGTGAGAAACGTTTCTATGAGGCCGGCCTCAAAATTTTAGTTTTTAAGGCCCTAGAACGCATCATTTAGGAGTTATTTAACGATATAGATTCAGAATGCCGCCGAGTGCGTTGCAGGTTGCATTTGACGTGAATATTTAGTTTTGTTCTACAGCGTCATGTAGTGGAATCACAACAGAATTAACAACACATAAACCTTTTGGATGAAAAACACGTAAAAGTACCAACTTTCATGGAGATCGGTCCAACGGTCTCGAAGTTTTGCTCTTATATATATACACCAACATCCAGTTTTATATATTTAGATTCGTCAGTTAGTCAGGTGTGTCGGTAGCGCGTAATGTTCAGTCCCTCTCTCTCTTTCCCCTTCCACGCGCGCGCGGTGGTCGAGAGGGAGCGGAGAAAGCAGCGACGAAGCCTTTCACTGGGGCCAGGCGGTGGCGAGGGGCTCGGAGCAGTGGGAAGCGCGGAGGCGTCACGAAACAAACAGCACTCGCGCGACGGGGACAGCCGCGCTCCACTAGGCTGCGATTTTTCCATAGTTGCCTCGCAAGGCCCGACTTTTTTGTTCTTTAAGGTCGCATCATCTTCTCAAGGTCTCATTTGTTGTATATGTATTCATTTGTTGTATATGTATAGGTATGTAAATGCAGTTGCATGTTCTAGGTAATGAAGAAGATAATTTGTTTGTATTTTATATTGATTTTTTATATATTGTTTTTATAGTTAATTGTGTTTTGTAATTTTAATGTACTTTTGTATTTCTGTATTCTGCCACCGGGCAACATCAGCCCAATTGTAGAATAAACCTTATCTATCTATCTATCTATCTATCTATCAACTACTAGGTCATTAGCGACCACTATTAGTTTTAACGTTGTGGTATGAGAATGAAACGATATGGTGATGATAGTGGCTAGAGGACGAACAAATACAACCATGCCCGAGGCGGGACTCGAACCCGCGACCCCACGTTCCGAGATCACTATGGCACTACTGTCTTAGCGATCTCAAGGCCCGTCTTTATGATGGAAGCATAGGAAGGATATGGCAGCATTTCGTGTCTTTCTCGGTCTGCTAGATATCGCATGATCGCGACCGTATCAAGCACTGCTTGATCTTGCCACATCTAGCGGCACGACCGAGAAAGACGCGAAATGCCGTGATATATTCAATCGTGAAGACGGGCCTTGAGAGGCAGCTATGGAAAAATCGCAGTATAGGGCAGAGGAAAATAGGACTTTCACATTCAAATCTAGTGGTGAATTTTATTGGCCATTCTGAAGGCGAAGTAGAGGGAGTCAAATAAAAGAAGGAATTTCGCCCTCGTGTAGGGGCTGTGGTCGGACCCTCGTCGCAGCCAGCAGCGTCCTTCAAATTTTTCCAATTTTGGGGTCTGCCTCGCAGAGGACTGACGAACGGAATCGACTCTGTAGCTTCATTAAACAACCCTGAAATGGGGGTGACGACCGCAAGATAATAAGGAAGATTTATTGCATTTGTTACATGTCGAGATTTAATGTATAGCACACTGTAGTTACATTGATAAAATTCTTGAACTGTGATCCTTGATTGCACCGGAATGATATAACAATTTATATTAACTTAATACTAAATGGAGATGAAATGATTCTAAGATTAATTAAAGTAAGTGATTTTTAGTTTGACATAAGTAGTTGGATACTGGTTAATTAACATGATTTGCATTGAAGCTTATTATTTTGAATGAGATTTATTTGTCAGAGTTCTGTATGTTTAGCTTTGATTTGCTTTACAGATGCTGAAATTATTCATTACATATTCAATGCGTCGTTGAGCACACAGCTGTGTCGTTTTGCCGCAATCCGTTGAGAGCTGAAGACGGGCGACATGACGTAACGGGGAGGAGTGAGGGACACCTGCAGTGCACAAAGAGTTTGCACGTGGTGGCAACATAGCGGCGCCTCCCAACGAGACACGATGCTTCGTAATGCTGCACCTTTATGTGAAATAAGTTTCGATTCGCCAAACAAGCGCACACTCGCCACATACTTGCCACATACTCTTGCCAGCTGGCATCTATCGCCGCCCAAAGTTTTTTTTTGTTGAAATTTTTCAATTTTCATGTTTCTTAATGAACCGAAATACAGTCGATTCCGGTTGTAGTGAATTCCTGGCTACAGTGAATCTAAGGCACTAGTATCGTTTCACTTACATTACAAATAAGCATAAGAAGCTTCGTTTATTGTGAACACTGAACCTCGGCTATTGTGAATGTAGGAAATACGTCCTGGAAATTAATTCCCTGCTGAAAAAAAAATATATCGCCTCAGCATCATGACACTGTATTCCAACACTAGGCAGCTTGAAAAAAAGATCGTAGGCCAAAGGTCATAAACGAAAGTCTCCCCTGAGGTGGAGGTAGCGGACCCGGAATATTTCATTCAGCGACGGGTTTCATTAGCAGCTTGCGCCATGCCGCTACCGAAAGGAATTGAGTATGCTTTTAGGCGAGTAAACGGTCCTTCGGAAAGTGCGACGGTGTTCTGACAGTGCAAGAAGCATTGAAGGGTGGTGGGCATCAAGTATGGAGAGAATACGAATTCGAGAAGGATGTGAAGAAATTACTAATGAAATATGTACGAAGCAAACAATTGAAAATAATTGATTTTTTAAGATCAAATATAGATATTGAAATTTTCACCTAGCGGTGTTAGTGTATTTTGCTGAATACAAAATTAATAAAATTAAACATTGTGGAAAAATTCTATTTAATTGTGACAACATCGAATATAGTGAACCTCTGATACAGTGAACCAAAAATGTTAGACCCCAAAGTTCACTATAACCGGAATCGACTGTATTAAATATAGAAGAAATATGAAATTAATGGGAAAAAGTCGTGAATAAAGAACATGTGAATACTTATGTTAATGCTGAAAACTGTGACATTGGATGAGTTTTGTAGGAAAGTGTGCTTTATTCATCTTGATCATTTATAAAAGGTCATAAAATGCATAGTCGTATGTAAAGGTATTTTTTATTCTTATAGTATAGATTTCTCAATGCGTTGAATAGGTAGTGAGTGAAATAGATCTAGTGTCCTGGGAGTGGGAACAGGGCAAAATGTCCGCATGGAGAAAAGGCCCGAATGGTGCGAGGATGTACTAGAATAGACAGATCTGATCAAACAGGGAAGGGAATTAATATAATTCCAATCTAGTAGATTGCGAAAAATGAACACCGGAGCAACGAGGTGCATTTCAGTTTAATGTTAACTGATTGAAAGATGTATTCAATGAAAAAATTCAAGTTTGATTTTACTCCATGTTTTTTCTACCTACACACGTGAAAAAAGTGACACGGATTTAGGGCGATGCATCTTCACCCATAACCTGCGCAATGCCGTCTACACCAGGTGGTATAGATAGGTGCCTATCAACACCACGTGGTGTAGATAGGTGCCTATCAATACACTATTGTGATAAATAAATGCCGGGTTTCTTAAGCTAATGTACCGTATATTTAAAAAAAATATGAGTTGGACTTGAACTTTCTTTTTAACCCGGGAATTACACAGGCAAAAGCAACATACGCAAATACATAAGTGGGGTGCCACAGCACCCCAGTTTGAAAAAGTGATAATTGAAATTTTTAGTCCTCGAAAGAAGAACAGGAAATATAATTACAACAGAAGTTTTATTTACTGACTCATTTTCAATTCGAAATTAATTCAGAAAATCGTAAGGTTTATTCTACACATGACACGTACACATCTATGTTCAGCACCAATAGGTATTTTACGTATACTTCAAAAATATTTTGTTTTTCTACCTATTCTTGGACATACAACGCACCTAGCTTGCTTGGCAGTCCTGTGGATCTGTAGATCTGATAGACTTGCAGTTATTTCAGGCGATGTTTCGATTCCAAATTTCACTCTTCCTTATACACAGATGGGGTACTACAGTACTCAAAACAATGAAAAACACATATAGTAGTAAAAGGACATGTACAACACTGCACTGGCCAAAGATAACCTACTCAAATGAGAATACACGGAGTGTGACGAAAAAGGCTTAACCCCAGCGCGACTAGCGGTACAATTGAAAGTACCTCTGGGGTGCCCTGGCGCCCTCTGTGTTGTCCAGGGCTAAAGCGCCGCGCCAGGAAGGTGTTCCTGCGGTCTAAAGGGTTGTGTGCACTCCTAGATTATTAACCTAAGGACATCATTTCGAATCCTAGCGGGAGCCAAAATACTGCAGGATGGAAACACTTTCACGTTCTATAGTAATATTATAATATTGCGTAGTAACCTTTAAAAATATTGAAAGAAGGTGTGTGTTGTAGCTCCACAAGTTTATTTTATGATTGACAAGTCAGTTCATTTCTCTTTCAGTGACGTCATTATTTGCGAATGTTTCGGTAAACTTTGTTTGAAATCTGAATCGACATTTCCAGGTTACCAGAAGAATTAGTAGAAAATAGAGTTATTCACGTGAGGAACTAATTGGTCGAAGGGTATAAAACCATTGTTCCACATTATTAACACGTGAAGGAAAGAAACTGACTTTCCACTTTGAATGTTACATATTTTCTAGGTAATCTTCATGTGTCAGGACGCTTGGAGATCGGGGACTCCGCTGGTAACTTAAATGAATACTCAGCGAGAGATGACAAGCTACCAACTCAGCAAATGGGGAGCAGCGATTAAATAGACCAATATGTTACAAGTAGGAATTTAATGAGTTCTTACTGACAAGAGCACGCACGTCAGTTTGAGAGTGGGTATTGAGGCCATTTTACGATATAGTAGATTTAAAAGACGTGCCCTGTGATCAAAATGTCGTTGCCAAGGAGGCAGAGAAACGTCTTTAATACAAGAGTTTGGAAATCGAGATCAGCCGAATATGGGGCGTAAAAGCACAGGTCGTCCCGATAGTCATCGGAGCTCTGGGATTTGTTTCGCAAAATTTGTGTAAGAACTTGGCTAAATTCCCAGGTAGTTCAAAAGATTGGGAAGTGCAAGAAATTGTTTATTTGAAACAGCCCACATTTTGCGCAGAGTATTTTAGAGGCACCGATAGTCCCTAGATCTGCTCCTTAGGTAGCTGGTTGCAACCTGGAGCAGATTTTATTTTGAGCCGACTCAAAACATCTTTAGTTGTAATGTAGTGGAATAATAATAATAATAATAATAATAATAATAATAATAATAATAATAATAATAATAATAATAATATCATCTTGTAAACATTTGAATCATTTCATGTTTTTGTCGTCCCTACGATTCGGACAACTTGAAATGAGCACGGAATCTTTCATTACTTTTTCTGTGACGACTTCTTGAAATTAATGTATTGCAGTGACATATTACTAATTATAGTGACTGGCAATTCAGACTGTACTGACTTGTAGGGATTTTATTTTGTGCTTGGATTGTTTATGACTAATATTCAACGAGAATAACTCCTATCATACGTATAAAGACTAGTGTTCCATATTGTATAATAAGACTATTGTCACAGAAGAATCTCCGTCTGCCAAGTGAAGGGAAAGGCACAAGGAAATGCTTTAACAGTAGCGCGGCGGCGGCGCGGCGGCCCCCTTAAGGCGCCTGCCTGCATTTCCTTTTCCTGCTCGTTACCTGAGTTGGTCTGGTCAGCAATTTACATACAGAATTACAAAGTAATTTTCAGGAGATAAGATGAAGGGATTATTTGATCTGCAATTTACATACGACTACTGTAATTCGTAAAAACAATGTAACATGAAACGTTTCGTCACAGAACTGTCAACTGCGCCTGTTACAGACAATTTTGTCACTGTCTATGACAAGCAAAACTTCAAATTTATGTCGGCAAAATTCTAGAAAGGGGAGCCTCAATTGAACTCATATGATTTGACTTATTTCAAATATGCCTGCATTACATCCTGTGATGTTTAGCGATCGTGTTCGCGTTACAAGGTGATGTTTCATGAAACAGAAGATGGCCCCTATTTAAAAACTTTAAAATGTATGCCATTTGGCAATCTAATTCTGTCTGATCGCCCATCAAAATATGGCATTTATCTCCTTCTGTGCTAAGTTGAAAGTTATTGAATAATTATATGAACTCAAAATATAATTATAAAAGTTTCTATAATTATATTTATTTTAATGAATGTGCTGGATTTTAAAGAATATTTTGAATATAATGATTTTTTTTAAATAGAGGGCAAGATTTTCAAGACTTCGAAAATGAAACCAAATTTATAAAAGTTTTAGTTATGATCATATTTTCATATTTTAGGTCATAAATGCTTGCATTTTTCTAACATTTTTAGGTCGAAAAATCCGGGCCCTATTTATAATTAAGCTTCACACATACGGCACGATAATTACATTCTTTCAATTGTGAAGAGGTTTCGCGTTTTCATATTTTCATTTTCCATTGACGTTATTGATTCACAGCCGTTGCAACGTTTTTGTACGGCTTGTTAGAATTAGAGAATGTCAAAATTTGCTGTTTTCGTAAAAATATGTCTATTTTTAAAGAAAACAGCACGAAAGAAACATTAAGTTTTAAATGAAATACCATTAGTGAAAAACAAAAATATTCAAATTTATTGAGCAATGTTATCTTTCTGCGTTTAATTATTTTATATTCTTTAACGATTGATATTGATTTCTAAGTTCAATGGATTTGCAATGAGGTTAATGGGAATATACATGGTACTCTATATTTTTATGCACTAAATATTCTTCTTCTTCTTCTTGCCGTTTTCTTAACCGCTACTTCGGTCTTCCGGCGTCTAATCTTCTTCTCCAGTCTTCTCTGTTCTTCCACGCATCAGGAGGTAATTTCCACTTCTCGATTGTCTTTCTGATCTGGTCGTTCCACCCTGGTCTTGGTCTTCCTCGTTTTCTTCTTTCACTTGGTTGCCATTCTAAAGATCTTTTGGGGAGTCTTTTCTCCTCCATTCGCTGTACATGTCCAAACCAAGTGAGTTGTTTCTTTTCAATTTCCTCTATAATATCATGATGCAAATTCATTATTTCCGTAACCCTTTCATTTCTAATTTTTTCCATTCTAGATATTGCTGCAGCTCGTCTGAGGAAATCCATTTCCAGGACTCTCAATTTTCTTTTCTGTTGTTCTGGAAGTTGCCATATTTCTGCTCCGTATAATGCAACACTTTCAATCATACTTTTATATATTCTAAATTTCGTTTTTCTGCTTATATTTGGATCCCAGATCACTGGATTCAGGGCTCCTAAAATTTTCCTTCCTTTAATTATTCGAGTTCACATTCCTTTTCATAAAAACCTTGTTTCCCTATTGTTGTTCCCAAGTACTTTATGTCCTCTGCTGTTCTTATTATTTCTCCAGTTTCCATAGTCAATACATCATGTGTACTGCCCAGTGTCCAGTACACTGTTTTCTCTAGATTAAGGCTTAGTCCCCATTTCTCATAATCTTGTTTATCTTCCTAGTCATATATTCAATGTCTTCCTGGTCTTGCGCCATCAGTACCTGATCATCAGCGAATTGTAGGGTATAAAGTGTTATGTTATCATCAAGTGGTATTCCCATCCCAGCGCATTTTTTTCCATACCTGTAATACCACATTAACATATATTTTAAAGAGGGAAGGTGACAGACAACATCCTTGCCGTAGTCCTTTTGATATAGGAAATGCTTTGGTCATCTGTTTTCCAACTTTCACCTTTCCTTTTTGATCTATGTACAATTCCTTCACCGCATTTATTAAAATTTTATTTATATTACTTTCATTCATAACTTCCCATAACTTTATGACTGGCACACTATCATAGGCCTTTGCTAAATCAAGGAAGACTATATGGAGTTCTCTCTCTGTTTGCCATTTCTTTTGCATCAACTGGGACAAACAAAACAGGTTATCTATGCAAGAACGACCTGCTCTAAAACCACTTTGTTCTTCTTCGTACTCCTTGTATCCCTCTTCTATTAATTCTCTTAACACTCTTCCATATACCTTACTGAACGTGTTTGTCACTGCTATCCCTCTATAATTTTCATATATATCTTTTCTTCCTTTCTTATATATTGGTGTCATATAAGCCATTTTCCAGTCTTCGGGTATATCGACTTTATTGATACAGCTATTAATTAGCTTCGTCATCATCCGTACTAGCTTTGGTGTTCCATTCTTTATCAATTCGCTGGGGATTTCTCCTGGACCCGGAGCCTTACCACCTTTCATTCTTTGATACATCTCTTGACCCTATCTTCTGTTACTGTCATTTCTCTGGCCGGAGATATCTTTTCCCTTTCTGTAGTTCCAAGAAAATCTGATCTTCCTTCATTCAATAATGTTCTAAAATAGTCTTCCCATTTACTTACAGATATACTTTGTATGCGGACTTTTTCCATTTGGGGAGATTTGACCTGTTTTTATGAACTTCCAAATCTCGCTTGTTTTTGTCCCCCTTACATTCCGGGCCTCTGTGTACCCTGACGTCCATTCCTTTCTCAGTTAAATACTGTCTAGTGATTACGTAATCGATCACAGATCTCCTTCCTCTTACCTTATCTTCCCAAGTGAACATATGCTTATCTTTATGTTGGAAGTGACCGTTTGTAATTATAAGTTCATGTTGTTCACACAGTTGAATCAATCTTCTTCCATTTGAATTTCCACCTCTTCTCCACGTTGTCCAACGACTTTTGAGTTCCGAGATTTTCCCACTCTTGCATTAAAATCTCCCAATAAAATTAGTTCTCTATTTACCCCACATTCACTGATTACCCCATCCAGTTTGAATAAAATTGATCTAAAATATTAGTATCTTCATTTTCATTTGGAGCGTACACTCCAAGAATCGTCATTTTGTATCTAAACTTTCCAAATTTACTTTAATCAGCCTCTCATCTATAGCTTCCCAAACTTTTAATATGGTTTCTAAATTTATTTTTTATGACTATGGAAATCCATTTACTACCCCTCTGATCTTTTTGTACTCCACTCCAAATATGAACATAGGGTCCAATCTCTTCTAACGGAGCCTTTTTTCTTTGTCTCACTAAGCTTGCAATATCCATATTTAAATCTTGAAGTTCCTTAATTACCTCCTGTACCTTATTTCCCTGACCTTGAGTATTCCATGTTCCAATATTCATTATCCATTTCCTTTGCCTAGTTCGTCTCCGGTTTCCGTCCGTTTTCTCATGATTAGGCCTTTTAGCATTTCATAGTTTTTTACATGGACGATGAGGAGCTGGCCCATCGTCCTAACCCCCTACCAGGAGGACCAGGATTTTTGTTTAGGGTTTACTCCCCTAGGAGGTTGGCGTCACCATGCCTTTGAGCTCCTCCTGCCCAGATCTCTTTAGGAATCTCCTAGTTCCATTGGCGAGATCATACCAGTATCTTTCGTCCCTAGATCGAAATGAAGGCTAGGATTTCTGCCTAAATCTTCGAGGTAATATTCGTCGTTTCGAGATCCTCTTCTGCGCGCTGTCCTCTTCTCTTCTTGCGCCTCAGTCCTCTTCTATTCCTTCTTGCGCCCCAGTCCTTCACTAAATATGATTGTAAAAATATAATTACGCCTATAAAATGTAAAAAGACATGTCTTTGCCAACCGGAAAGCCGGTAAGAAAAGAGGCAGGAACAACGAGCGTCACGTGAATAATGCAATTTACTTAATCGACAAATTATGCGTTATCGCACCTGATATTGATGGCTATTCCCTTCATAATATTTTCCCTCTTGTTATGAAGGTACTTCCCATTAACTGAACGAAATATTTTTCTTAAAAATTCAGGTTCCAAGGGTAATTTTCTAAAAATATACTTTGCAGATTAATAATTTAAATATTTAATTAATTTATTAAACTTCCCTTCTTCTCTATTACTTACTTCGCTCTTTAATTCAATGAACATTCCCGAAGTATAGTTAATTATTTCCGCAGACTTTTTTCATCAAATTATCGTTTGATTTGACCACATTCCTCTCTTCACGTAACGAAAACACTGTGTGCTGCATGAAAAATACTCATTCTTTCATTGTTTTCAACTTTCAACTCGTATTCAACTTTCAAATGTTCTCATTTCAGAATTTTAATTTAGACATCATTGAACAGAAGTTCGTGGTTTTAAGCCGGATAGCGCCAGAATTGCATTGCTGTGAGTTTTGATACTTTCTTTGCTGATATATTTTCTACTGTTCCACCTTCCAGAGAATTTTTTTCTTTGGAAGGGGAAGTCAAATGTTTTATGAATTGTTTCTGACAAATGTGAGAAGTAGAAACAAGGAAGTGGCAGGACTGATTTCTTCCGAAACGTTACCGCCGACGTCACCGATGACATAACGCAAATGGTGTATAAAAGTGAGAGCTCAGCAGAATCTGAGATCTTTTCGCAAGAGAATGAGAAAGCGTTATGCTCAATACAGAACATTCGCAGAGCTAGGAAGTTATTGCACAAATACATTTAAATGCGAATGAAATCTTCAATTCGCGTACTTTCATAAATTGGCAGTTATTCAGCAGTGATAATTGAGTTAATGTGACAGAAATAATCAAGGTGTCAAGTATGATGCGCATAAAATAAAGACAATGGCACGACCCACGAACGTGAAATAAGATATCAATGTTTTTACGATTAAGAATTTTTTTCTTTTTAAAGTCGCATCAACTACTAGGTCATTGGAGAACACTATTGTATTTATTGTTATGGTATGAAACGATATGGTGATGATAGGAGGTGAAAGGACGAACACATACAACCATGCCCGAGGCGACCCCTCGGTCCGAGATCACTACGGCACTACTGTCTTAGCAATCTCGGCCATGGGGCCGACGATGAAAAATACTTGTTAGCGATTAATCTACCTTTTGGGGATCATAAACATCTCAAGTTCCCTTCATTATCGCGAAAAGAGACATCCTATGGCCATTGTACATGTTCACAGATGTTCTTTGGAACAGCATTATAATGTAAGACAGTATTGTGATTGTAGAGTTTTATATTTTATGTTTCGTAAACAATAACGGAGATATGAGCAGCTTTTTAAAGACATCACTGATACCTTTTAACGGTTATATCTCTCTCTGATAACGGTTGCTTTTCATATCTGAAAACATTACATTATAATTGGGAAATCAATCAACAAAAGATGTCCTTTTCGTGTTTTCCCTTCCCATTATTCTTTGTATCGCAATCGCCACCCTCACATTTTAAATTGTATACCCCGGCCTAACAGGGTGTGGTGCATACATTATAATGCAATGATTTAATGTAATGATAATTATCGCACTACTTACCTGAGACGAAGTACAGGCAAATGTTTAAAAAAAAAGTAAAACTACAGGCAACTTCCTGTCTAATTTCTCTACCCAAAACAGAGAAGACTGCAAAAGCGGCACAGTGCACTACGTTAGACAGTTTCTTCCAACGAATAATTTGCGATAAAATATTTTCAATTATGGAAACTATTTTCAATATTTATTTACAAGCAGTGTAAAACTTCGCACTCCAATGACCTTAGGTATGAGAGGTCGTTTCTGCAATTGGACTCCTACGTAACAAATACATAATGCGGTATTTCTGGTACGTTCCTGTATTCATTGACGAATTGTTCATTACAATTTGACTCGTTTGATTTTCAACTACATGTTCCTTTTTAAGTAGTCCCTCTTCTTCTTGTGATTGTTCCTCGCCATGGAATGGATTCTGTGGTGGTGAGTTACTTTGCAGATGCGTAGCTATCTGTTGTTTAAGGCTGTTCAATTCGGTATTTGAGAATACACGTCGTCTATTAATAATATTTAACTGACTTGCAAACCCATTGTTCATTCAGAGCGCTGTCTGGATACAATATTTCCATTCCTTATACATCCTTACACTAAACTCTTCATACTACGTTTTCATTTTTGTGCATGTTGTGTTTTCAAAGAAAATCCTGATGATCGATACACAAAATACAGTTATTCTGTAATATAGCAACGTACAATTCAGTACGACACGGTAGCAGTGTACAGCCCATTTCTTCTCAAACAGTGAATTACTTCATCCAATCATCCAATAAATTTTATTGGATACATTTTAGTTAATTATTGATAATAAGTCTCCATAGATAAAATCAGTTTGCTAAAAATATTTTGATCATAGGTTGAAGCTGGACGGTACGTTGCCTATAGGCAATGTTAGGAGTTTTCCGGAAAGGAAGGGTACTGACCGCTTTTTAAAGAAATGTCGGTATTTTATCGATTAATGTCAACTAATTTTACTGAAATACAAACAGAATTCAAATTTATGCTTGAAGGTGTAAAAATCGTATGAAAGTTAATGTATTTGACATTTTTTCATTCCAAAATTGTCCCATTCTTACGAAGATTACGTTGTCTGCATGCATTCTTATCACACTAATTTATACAATCAATATTGGTCAGTATCAACAATAAGTCAGTAATAAGTCAATATAATCAATATCAGCATTTCCTCTTTCATACTTCTTATGATAACGTTGTAAATTTAAATGTTGAGTATCAGATGGCCAAATTGACGGGCGGGCTGAGGTGGGGCGGGCTGAGGCATGAGCTGTGAACATCTCTTTAAGCGATTCTATCCAGCATGCTTAAGAAGCAAAACTAATATTGAAGATGTGGAGGGAAGTTTATGACTTATTTATCGATTTATTAACAGCAACATAACAATACTTATTATTTAATGGGAGGACAGCTCAGAGAGAAATCAGAAAGATATCTTGTGAAACAATACCGCCAAGATCTTCATTATTTATAACAATAAATATATTATTACTATTATGGAATCTGCATATAATTAATTAAGAAAATCTTAACAAAATATTAAAAATACTAATAAATATAATTCAGTTGTAAGTTAATAATTATTGAAAATAATTAATAAAATAATAAAATATAATTTCTTTAAAATGACAAAAAAAAAAAATAAGAAAAATGCTCAAAGTGACCATTTGCAAGAGACGATCGTTTACTGTATTCAGTTTAGTGGCGGCATACGTTGAAGAGTAATAAAGACAATAAGTGCTTTTCTCTTTCATCCAACTAAAATTAGACACATCTCTCAGCCCGAAATCTGAGGGCGCGCGGCCGGGGATTGCCTAACAATGAAAGGGACGCGATGCCTAATTGCCAAAACAAGAGGCGGGTTTTCTAGACACTGGGTTACGAGATACTTGGCAATTAGTCAACGTAATATATAATAAAAAAGTTTAAAGTCATTAACGATTGTATTTATTGCACAAAGATTACAAATCCTTTCAATGAATGGTATAGGTAAAATAAAATAGTAAACATTGCGTTGCGTTTACGCAACGTTGGAAGAAACGTACGGCGTTTGCGCCGTAAGGCAGTCGTAGCGGCTTACAGCCGTCGGGTGACGTATCTAACTCGAGCCTATTGAGTGCTGACCTCGACCGTGGAGAAGGCCGATGGAGGAATACCCTAGGAGGGCGGACACGGGCCTGCGTAACCCCCGCGTGACGTGAGTGACGGTTGGTAGCTGCAAAGGCGTGGCTACACCGTGAACGTGACGCCTAGGACGAGTCCTACAGGCGAAAACTGCGCGAAGGATGGTGTGAGATATATAGGTGTGTTCACTCCCAGTCTAAAACTGAAGCTTATGTTGAGACTAGGTTCTCACAGTTTTCGCATATAAGCGCTGCGATCTTTGGTTCTCATTTGGGCAAGGTCGTGATTGGTCATGATCCATTCGACAGCTGTGTGGCCAGCTGATTTCTAATTTCAAGTCAGTGATTTGTCGCTTCGCGGTCAAATTGGTTAAAGTTTAGAGCGAACAGTTACGAAAATGGCTAGGAAATGTTTTGTAAAACTGTGCAATAGCCATAGAGTAAGATGTCATCTAAGGTGCATATCTTCCACCGTGGACCCAAACCGATCGTGCGCACCGTACCGTACGGACAAGTACGGACAATACCGTGCATACCGTACGGACAAGCGAGGAACTAGCCTCAAACTGGCTTCAGAAAATTTGCCCCAAAGGCGGCTAGTTGACACCTAGGTGTGAGATATATAGTTGACACCTATATATGTTACAACCGTGGCGAAGGGCGGCTGGCCGTCGCGGAGCGAGCAGCCGAATCCGAGAGCGAACCGAGCGACGTGCCTGTCGTGCCACAGACCCAGTTGAATGTCCAAGAGACGTCAGCAAGAGGTCGTTGTATTATGAGTAGTACCAATGTCTCAACCAAGATCCTGTAGAAATAATCCGGGGGACTAGCTGGTTCTCGTATACACAGAGAGAAGACAGAGATGAGTAACTGACAACTTGGACACAAACACATTGCAAGACTGCCCGTTTCGGTCGGCCCAGGTGACTGGGCTCTTGCGCATGATAATCCGACTTTAGCCAATGAGCTTCAGGAACCCAGTTTGCGTCACCAATATTAAGCCGGTCAATTTTTAAATGTAACCAAATACAAAATGATAACCTTGTTACAAGTCTCATTAAAACAAATATGTATAGTATTTCTTTTAATATTGCATTCTTTTACACTTTGATCGTGTTATTTTTCGTTTCGGTTTCCGCTCTGAAAACTTGTCACTGTAATGCCACCTTCAAAATGTTTCTCGACACTTCTCGCTCTCCACGCAACAGCGGCTGGGGTTTGGTCGTCTATTCAAACGGAAGTGCCCGTGTTGTGGTCACGCGGTTCGTGACGCAAACTGTCGTTGCGCAGAACGAGCAACCATCGGTGCGCGCCAGAGGAACTCACCCATGTGCTTCCACCATGGGTCGGCCCTCTTCTCGATACAGAGACTCGATAGAGTACCTCGATACAGAGAGTAGCACAACCACCGCCATTTAATATCCTCTCACTCGATGGTCCTGCCAGGCAGCAATCAGGGGCTGAAGACAAATTATTAAAGTTGGTGACGTTAATGACATTTTCGAGAATATTAATATTTGTTTTGGATACATGGTTCTCAACACATAAAATACCACACAGTTCCAATACTCGTGACTACTGGATATAAAATGGCGGGATCGGTGGAACAATGGAATGCGCTACTCTTTGTATTTAGGGACTCTAGCTATCGACCGCCCGACTCACGCGGGCCAATTCTCGGCCGACTTAACTTTTCCGGGCGGCGGAGCCCCTGTCGCACACGGGGGGAAAAGTGCGCGTTTCTTAGCGCGCCACATTCGAACTCCGGAGTGGGATACAACAGGGCTAATGTAGTACGCACGCATTGTGGAAATGTTCATCTCTTTCGTCCATCTCATGCATTGGCTATACTGCGATTTTCGTAACTGTGCCCCTGACAGAGTTCACTACAACCGAATCGTCTAGTTCTTTTATGTTTGTATGTATAAGAGGTAAACTCCGACACCGTATGACCGATCTCCATGAAAGTTGGCATTTATACTTATTTTTTTCATCCGGAAGGTTTATGTGCTGTTAATTCTGTTGTAACTCCACTACATGGCGATGTAGAAAAAACTAAATATTCACGTCAAATGCAATCCGCGATACACTCGGCAGCATTTTGTTAAATAGCTCCTAAACGATGCGTTCTAGGGCCTCAAAAAACCTAACTCATACCATAAATCTACAGGATTCTCTTTTCGGCGCTTCCCGATATTACCCCACCTGCTCAGAGACGTCCAGAATCTGCAAGTAAATGTGAATGAGAGGGACAGAAAGCGGTAGAGACAGAGATACACAGAGACAGACAGACAGACAGGGACAAGGCGAGGGCTAGAGTGAGGGAGGGAGAAGCAGTGAGAAAGGGTGATGGGAGGGGAAAAGGGAGATGAAAGGCAGAACAACGTCTGCCGGATTTTCCTAGTTTGTAATAAAGATGTATAGGGACCAGAGACTTAATTTCACAATGACGGAAAGTTCATTACTCCCAGCACTGTGTCCAGAGTGGACTTCATTCATTGCCTGTTTGCCCTGCAGGAGATGCACCCGCCGCCGGCGCTGCCCGCGCCGCCGGGCCCCTCGCTGGAGGAGAGCCTGCAGAACTGCCCGCGGCTCAAGAGCGAGGACGTGCAGCACCTGCAGGAGTGGCTCACCAAGCAGCCGCACTTGCCGCGCATGAGCGGTGAGTAGTCGAGCGGCAAGGGACCTGTTTTAGAGAAAATGCCCCAGCGCTTCTGGTCGAGGAGGTTCGTGTTATGGTAGGACTCTGCCACACGTAGCCTGATGTTTAGTGTAAGGTTAGAAGAGGTATTAGGAAATGGTTATAGAATAATGGAATGCATTATAGAAAGGAATGCCATTAAATCTGAAAACCACAATAGTAATTCATTATTCAAGATGATAAAGAACTCCTTTGATGACGAAGGAAAATTGTTACCTCACAACGTTTCTTGACGATTAGACAGTTTCTTCATTGTCTAGTCCAATATTTGAGTTTATTATTCCATTTGTTTAAACAATCCATTTAACAACACGGTATGAGTCCCTAGATACAGAGAGTAGCGCATTCCATTGTTCCACCGATATCGCCATTTTATATCCAATTGTCTGGAAAATTGGAACTGTGTCTATTCTGTTGAGAATGAGGAATCTACTCCAAACCAATATTAATATTCTTGAAAATCTTCATAATGTCACCAATTGTTATATTTTCCCTTCAGTTCCTGATAGGTGTCTGAAGGGATTGTCGGCTGAAAGGATATTAAATGGCGGCGGTTGCGCTACTTTCTATATCTAGGGGCTCTAGCCGGCGAGCCACTCGCTTTTCATTGCACTACAGTCGATCGCGCCCTGACGCCTCCCCTCTTCTCTCGGCTGCCCACCTCCCTTTGGGCTGACTCGACGAGTGGCGGTCCACACCGGCTCCAAAGGGCCGCTCCCTTGAGCAGCCATGATGAAGTACACTTCATCGCCGAGAAGGCTGATAGCGCCACTCGTATGGGAGTAGATCCCAGTTAAGTTTTTATCATCCGAAAGTGTTACAGGTACTGAAGCAAGTCACAATTGCGTTGCAAACTCTAATTTTTCGAAAATTAGAGACGGCCTCTCTCTTTTCTCGGTCGGTCGGTTCGGAGCAAAATAGATTTCTGTGACGTCACAGAGCATTGAGTTGGCAACCACTGGCGTAGTCGGTAGCGTTGTTCACAGACACACGGACAGACGTTTTGCCTTCAATAGATTTTTTCGGTATCAAAGAGCCATACAACACGAATTCTCGCTGCACCACATGTTCAAAGATTTTTTCTAAATTTAGCAACTGGATTTATCCACTTTTTCATTACCAGGGCCTTGTAATAAGAGTTTTTCTTCCGAAAATTCCCGTTTTTTTGCACAGCATTAAATATCTTTCTCTTCTTAAGAAGTTCCTTTTTATGCGAGAGAAAGTAAAAATAAAGAAACTAGTGGTTCTAAAACAGCACAGTACTTTCTCGTCCGTTTTTTTCCATAAAATTTTACGAAAATTACTCAAATTTTCGACATATTGTACATGACCTTATTTCAAAATCTATCTATACGGAACAGATTCCATTAAGGGAAACATTTAAGGGACAACCAACCATGCCCACTGCGGGACTCGAACCGGCGACACATCTGACCGAGGCGCTGAGACAGCACACGCTTTAGCCATCACCCGCTCCGAAATAACTGCGCTTTCTGAATGTAAAATGAATTGTGTTGCCCGGCAATTAGATTCTACGTAAGTTAGAATTTGTATGTTATTTCATATTTATTTGTTCGTTTCTTACATTCGAGATTTTGTTATGTTTTAAAATTAATCTTTTAGAAATTATTTAAAAACCATTTGAAACTGCATTCTCTAATTGAGTTAAATGTGAAAACGAATAGATCATTTTGCTTTGCTTAATAAGATGTGGGAATGAAGCGTAGAACGTGGAAAAACCGAGTAATTTTGATAAATATAATATTATTTTTTATTTACATATAATACTGTTTGGTATTATATTTAACTATTATAATTTTCTATCCATTTTCATTTTCTAAATAAAATAACAAATTTAAAAGATTCAAATAAAATTGTTACTAGACTCTGAAAAAGCGGACCATTTTGCACAACAGTTTTTAAGGTCACTTACCAATAATCCAATTATCATTTATTCCTTTCATCCAAATATATTAAAAATCTTCAGATCCATTTCATACGGTTCCTGGGCGTATTAAATTTATATATCTTGCACAAGTTAAATTTATTATAACAAAATTTAAAAAAATTATGAAACTCCAGGTTTCGATAGACTTCCGAATTCAGTATTAAAACATTTTCCAAATTCCACTATTAGTTCATTAACAGCAATATATAATACTTGTATTAGATTAAATTACTATCCTTCAATATGGAAATTAGCAATTATATTACCCATTCCTAAACCACAAAAAGATCATAGTAGACCAGAAAATTTAATCCAATTAGTTTATTGTCTACGTTTTTGAAACTGTTTGATACAATAATTTTAACCAGAGTTATTAAATTTATTAATCAATCTAAGTTACTTCCAAATTCTCAACTTGGATTTAGATGAAAGTATTCTACAATACAGCTATTGTTACGAATTACTGATTTTATAGTGACCAGTTTTCAAAAGAAACAATGCACATTTTCATTTTTTTTAGATGTTGAAAAAAGCGTATGATAAAGTATGGCATGATGGGTTACTTTATAAACTTAGATTATTTGGATTTCCTATTTATTTACAAAAATTTTATCAAGCTTTTTATTGGATCGTAGATCTCAAGTTCAAGTTAACATTTTTTCTACTGAATATAATATCCAGTCTGGAGTATCTCAAGGTTCCAAGGTTTATTAATATTTACATTTCAGATAATCCTCATGTAATTAATTCACAAATAGCGTTCTTTACTGATGATACATGTTTAATTACTTCACATTCTGACATTATAACAGGACGTGATAATTTACAAGATGATTTAAATATTCTTGTTGCTTGGTATAATAATTGGCAAATAAAGATAAACAATCAAAAATCACAAGCAAAAATATTTTCTTTAAAATGAATAGATACTAAATGAACATGGAAATCACATATTTTATCCGTAATAAATAAAACTAACGTCAAGCTTTTAAAATTATATTCATTTGTGAATAAAAATTCTTACCTCTCGGTAGATTCTGCATACTTAAATACATAATTCGGCCTTCGTTAAGTTTTGCATGGCCCATTTGGGGTAGTGCGGCAATCTCATGTTAACAAATTAGAGGTTATACAAAATAAATATTTAAGGAAAGCATTGAAAGCACCCTGGTTCAAAAGAAACGATCAAATATTACACGAACTCGGTATTCTTCCTCTAAAATCCTGGATCCTTCGTCTCTCGGATATATTTTATGCTTCCCTTTCGTCTTCTTCTTCGTGGACATCTTTTTAACTAGGAACTAGTGGTGCTTCCAAATCACATACTTTCTCGCATTCTCCCTAAATGCTCCGCAATATTATACTACTACATAAACCAGCACATAGTTTTCCGCTCCGTGACGCGATCCAAAATCCACAGATTTAACTTGCTAACATTCATGTCACTACGCCACATACTCCTTCCGTGTAAAATATAACAACAAATAATTCATAACAGAGTATAAAAAATTCCACCGTAGATACATTTTTTTCCTTTCCCATTCATATTCAAAACGTCAAATTCAACACGGAGTGCTTATAAAGCCCTTACATTTTTTGAATTATTTAAAATGATCCGCAAAAACATACAACCACATAAAACAGCAAAAGTGTTTTCAACCAGCAAGTCATTTTTCCATTCCGACACCCGAACACAGTTCCTTAGAGTTAACGTGCTGGCGCTGATAACACTACCCCACACAAGCGCACGACGATGGAAAGATTGTTTTCCAGCGCACAATTGAATAACTCTCTCTTCTTACGAAGTATTTATATGGCGAAAAAGTATTAGTAATTTCGGAACCGTTAGGGATATGTAAGTTGATCGCATGGGATCTGGTTAAATTGTATTTCAATTTAATGCTGAAATACTCATAATTTTACTGAAATTGGTTCATCCAGATGCAGACAAGACTATTGATTTAATATGACATACGTTTCAGAAATCGAATAACAGAGTTGAAACAATGTTTAAAAGATGCAATTTGGAACAACATGGACAAGACCTGTATATTTATCTGCATTAATTTTATTCGTGTATAGAAGTACTTCAAATGATTTTTAATGAAGTCTACATTCTACAATAGTTTTTTTCTGCAACAACACAATCATCAAATTAAAATTCCTGTCTGGGATCCGAACCCGGCATGTTCCGAAGTGAAGTGCTCAGTCCAACACGGTTTAACCACCTTCGCCATTAGAGCGAGTTGTGAACTGAGTACTTATATATTAGTTAAAACGTATCAGCTCTATCATTAGGAAGCCGGTAAATGGCAACATGCGAAAAAAAACGTCTTTTGGGCGACAAAGAAAGGCAGCGGTGAAGGGCTTACTCCAAATGCTATATCCGAAGAACGATATTAGAAAAATAACTATTGTGAGAAAGTCTGTGCCATTCTATAGCTCCATTAGTTTATGTATTTATTTATCTCCCTAATTACACACGTGGAGAAAATTTACAGAAAAAATTTGGACCGGTTTTTGAGAATTTTTTAGTTAATTTGAAACGAAAATTACGCAAAAACGACTAGTTTCTCAAAAAATTCTACAGAACCTTTTTTAAGGAGATAATTTTGCACAAGAGACTGTCTGAGGTAAAAATCGCTATCTACAATTTTGTAGCTCAGAAATATTTTTTTTTGCAATTTTCAAAAAACCAAGTTTTTTCCTAGAAGTAGGAATAAGACCATATTTTTATCGTCGCTCATTACATAAGTGAAGAAAATTTAAACAAAAAATTTGGAGCGGTTTTTCAGAATTTGTTTTGTAAATTTGAAGCGCAATTTACGCAAAAACTACTAGTTTTTCCATGACCTTTTTTAAAGTGCTAATTTTGTACAACCGACTTTGTCTGAGCCAATAATCTCTATCTTAAATTTTGCAGTTTTTAAATAGCTTTTTGCAATTTTCGAAAAATTGGGGATATCAACGAAAATGATACCTACACCATTCCCTTAAACGTTCTCCGCACTACTCAACAACAAAATATAATCAAAATATTTGGAGCCATTGTCTTTTAACTTTGAAAATCTCAAAGTGGGCTTCATGTAAAGTACCCTCAAATACTAAAATTTCGGTTTCAAATTCCAGGGGCCTTGAGACGAGTAAAAACGATATGGGAATATCAGTTTTGAAGAAAATCGGCTGAACGGTTTAGGCGCTAGCCTTGACCACAGACGGACGTTTTGCCGTCAATCGATTTTGCAGTATCAAGAAGCAACAAAACATGGATTTTGACTACACTACGAGATAGAAGATTTTTTTTCTAAATTTAGCAACAGGTTTTATCCACTTTTTCGTTACCAGATCCTGCTATAATACTTTTTCTGGTGAAAATTCCCCATTTTCCGGCGCACGATTACATAACTTTCTCTTGTTACGAAGTATTCGTAAGGCAAGAAAGTAAAAACTTTCACATGTCAGTAGCATGTTTAGAGGTTAATTTTCAGCTTCTCCTCACATTATATTTGAAGTTATTGTAATTGTTCATGCCCTTGAAAGACAAATTTTTGTCGAACAAAGATGAATAATTTTTTAAAATTAATTTTCTTACGAACAGTATCAAGACTTCTAATTGGCAAAATAATATTCCATTCGAAGTAGCGGTCATAGTTACTTGTTACAACCCATTGTTGTAACGCCCTTGGTTCGTGTTAATATAAACTAATAATTTTATTTACGGCTAAAACACGCATCGTGCATTATTGGTACACTTTTGTAGAACGTGAATACACTGAAATCAATAGCAGAAAGCTGTTTTCGTTTAAACATTTTTATTACACATTTAAATTAAAATGTGTATGTATTTGTCACGTTCCGTTTGTTTAAGAATTTTTAAAATGGTTCTGTGGCGATAGCAGATACATAGTGGTAATCCATAACGAGAGATAATCATTCACAATAATAATATTATAATATTTATTATAGCATGCCCAAAGTTAAGTTTCGGAAAAACAATTTCTCATCTTCAGTGGGTCTCTGACATAGAAAAGGAAAAAAATGAGAGATTAACATGAAGAAGCTAAATATACAGAAAGCAAAATTATGAAATAAAATTGACAAATGAAAAAAAAACTAATACATAAATAAAATTAAAAATTACTTACTGGCCAGCAACGTGGATTACACCTAAACATTTACAACCGGATACATATATAAATATAGGAAAAGAAACAAACTGGGAACGGCTAGGTGGCCGCCAACTTGTAGAATGGTGAGAAGTCACGTGCTGTTGCAGCACCACTAGTTGTAGTAAGTGAACAAAAAGACTGCTCCGTTCTTCAGCAGACTACACAAGAAGGATATTTTCCAGTACGGAGCACGACAACTCTGTTGTATGCCAGTTTGGTATTCTCTACACCGGGGTAACCATTTATTCGGTTCTGTAGTTTTAGCTTTCATTAAGTATCTTTAATTTGAAAAATATAACCCCGAAAACAAAGTATAAGCCATACTGTTAAACACATCACACACGTAAAATACCGTATCGTTATCCTTCAATTTTGAGCAAATACAAAATCTGAGCATGTTCGTTCGCGCTGTAGTTATTTTGTTCATGCAAATGTAAATTGACGAGTTTCTAAAAACAACAATATAAGTTTATGCAATGGAGTCATTTTAAAAGTAAGACTAAATCATAACTTACATTTCATTTCGTGGCTTTTAAATGATACTAATATTATAAATAACAACATTAGCACATTTTCATCGTTTTATGTGAAGTTTACAATTATATAACATTTAATATGAGCAGCCTTTTAACTAATTTAATTTAAAACATCAGAATCGTCATGCAAGAGAGTATTATATAATTTGGCTTTATAAATCACAATCGACAAAAGTTAATAGAAAATAAAACTGCGCTGCCATATTTTTGTATATGTAACCTTTATTGAAGAGTCGGTTATTCAACTTCTTGCAGTGTTAAAAACAACACATCATAAATTTTGCACGTGTCTGACGTCAGCAACTATGACAGCTTTAGACAAGGTCAAGAGTCATTCTGGCTTTTTTCATTGTTATTATTGTCTTTGCTGTTGCGACTTAATAATTGGATACCTTGTAGAAGGACCTGCGTCATTCTTACTTTGTACCCTGGAATTATCGAAAAAAAATCATAATTGAAAATAGCACATTTCCCTTTGTATTAGTTCCTATGTTTTCTTCAAATATGTAGTAAGCTTCCCTTCCATAATATAGTCTTGCAGTAGCGAACAAATTAATTCGAACACAAACTGTCCTATAGAACACTATATTTTCAGACTCGAAAAGATACCAAATTTAAACTTTTGATGTAGCCTACTTAATAATTTGTATGTCCTCCTTTATTGTTAATGAGTTTATTTCCTTAACCTTGACTCTATTTAAATTAAACATTGTTTTCACTTCCTCGTATACGTAGGTATACACGTAGTAACGAGAAAGTTATGTAATGCAGCAGAAAATCGATTTAGGGATTTCAACGGAAATACATGTTTTGGTATCTCCTGATACCGAAAAAGTGTTGTTTTTTTCCAAAATCTCCGTCCGTCTGCCTGTCCATGTGTACGTCCGTCTGTCCGTCTATGAACACCACTAGCACCTAAACCATACGTACGATTTCTTCCAAAATGGATATTCCCCGTTCGATCTGGCTCCACTCGAGGCACTGCGATTTTGAAATACTTTCTTCAAAATTTGGTACTTTACGTGAAGCCCTCCCCCCCGACATTTTCAAAATTTTCTCAAAAAAGGCTCCAAAGTATTTCTTTAAATTTCTTATAAGAACAGAATAAAAAACACTCATGAAGGTTTTATAGGTCCGATTTTCACGGTTAAGTCTGAATTTTCGAAAATTGCAAAAAGTATAAATTTTGTTCGGCGTCTTCCTACAACTACAAAATTGAAGATAGAGATTTTTCTTCCAAGTAAAACTGATTCTCCATAGTTAGGTCTTACTGCGTGCAATATGTGCGATATTAAAAAATAACAAGAACAAGATTTTCTCATAAACAGCTGCAAATTTTTTCTTTAAACTTTTGTTATGGATAGTGCTAAATGTACTTTATTAGATGACAGGGAGACATTTTGCTCTATATTTTTGTTTTGTGCAAAAAGTTACAAAAATGCAATTATTTTGATGTGTCTCTCATGACGTTAATATTTACAATAGCAGCGATTTCTTCCCATTATTGCTTTTTTTAGTACATGTTCTTTAAATGATGTCTTATAGTCTTTCTCGAAAACTTAAAATTTTTTTGTGAAAATGAACTCAAAATTCCGTATTTTGAGAAACGCTCAAACGCCATTTTCTCATAAAGCCTCCAAATGTTTTCTCCAAACGCTTCGTCTAGATAGTGCAAATTGCAGTGGTTACGATGACAAAAAATTAATTTTGCTCCATTCTTTTGTTTTTTCACAAATTACACAATTGTAATTTTTTTGAAATATCTCTCACGCTTTTAGTATGCCTATTTCTAGCGATTTTCAAACATTATTTCATTTGTGAGTGGAAGTACTTCAAATCACGCCCAATAAGGTTTTTTTGAAAACACAAAAGATTTCTGTGAAAAAGAGCTTCAAATTTCGCATTTACAGTAACGCTTAAATGCCATTTTCTTAAAAAAGGTTTCAAATTTTTCAACGAAAAGTGTATAGCCAAATAAAGGTGTGAAAATTCGCCCTAAACCGAATCGATAATCACCATACTCATATGAAAGAGAATACAAAATGTATATTCCCAAAAGATCGGCCTCCTAGGGAAATCTGTTGCAGATATACACTGAGAAGCGCATTCATGATTTTTTCTCAGCTTCTATTACATATATCAAGCTGAAAAAAATTGCAGAAACGAAGAAGGACAGGTGAATTTGAAGGTATTTTTATCAAACAATTTTGACGCCAAATTCACGTAGAAAAACACAGGGTAACACGAAATATGAACACCGGGCAATCACAAAATATGAATTCCAAATCGTATAGGTGTTACATCCATTACGTACGAAACTCAAACGGTATATCCATGGTGGAAAGAGAAGTGTGGGTTGCATGATTGCGCATCGTATCAGACTTCAGCCAATGAGCTTCAGGCACCAGTTTGGGTCATAATATACACAGGAATTTTAAATGCCAAAATTATCATAGTTATAAGACATAGAAACGAAAACAGATTAACATTTTTTAAATATTGTATCTTTTATTTCAATTATACCTTCATCGTGCTATTTTTTGTTGGTCATCGTTGAAAATTGTCACTTGGTGCCACTTACAAAATACTTCTCAACACTTCTCGCTCTCCATGCAACATAGCGGCCAACGTCTGGTCTGACTTTTCAAACGAAGTGCCCGTGTTGTGATCACGTATATCGTGACTGGTGCTACGAAGAACGAGCAAAAGCCAATGCATCAGAGGAGCACATCTCTTTCCATCATGAAAAGTGTAACCATGGATAGCTCCCGTATCGGGAGTGAAACAATATTATTCTGAACGTGCGAGCGGAAGTCGCACCCTGGGCATAGAGGAGAGATATACCTCCTCTCCTCTATGACCCTGGGATGCTGCTCCCAAACAGCGGCGATCATTTCTTTATTTGGCACACGCTCGTTACATGGCGAAAATTGATAACCCGTCAGAAATTTTGAGTAGACTATTTATAAACGAATGCGTGATTCCAGTTAATGAAGTGAAAATGATCAATTGTGCATGATTGTACAACTGCCAATGATTAATGAACCTACATCTGAGTAATTTGATTTATATTCTAAACATGAATGATTAATATATCTAAAACAGTAATTTGGTTTATTTCAGAAACAATACATAAATCTAAAAGCGAAAGGGGCTTTATGATTTTATTTCGATAATATAAATACTTTACATATAAAAACAAACATTTGTCGGCAAGAAGTTGTAAATCGTGCTGTTAAGTGTGACTTTTAAATAATTTAAATATAAATTGTTGAAACATTGGTAAAAATATTTTTTCCTTTCGCGCGAATTTCAAAATTTTAACTGATAAAATTGGTTTTAATTATTTTTCACTATCGTTCACATTGTTGAAAAAATATATGTTATAGAATGTTATGAGAAACATTATAAGGGGGGAAAATTCAGACAGTACTCCAACGTTATCATGTCGAAAATCAATTTCAAAACTTAATTTTTTTCTAATTGAGTTTGGCGCCAAAATTGGTTGACAAAAATACCTTCAAATGCACCTGTCCTTCTTCGTCTCTGCATTTTTTTCCCCAGCCTGATAGTGCAATAGAAGCTGAGAAGAAATAAAACTAATACGTTTCTCATTGTATCTCCGCAGCGGATTGCCCTAGAGGCTGATCTTTTGGGAATTACGACATTTTGTATTCTCTTTTAAATGAGTATCGCGATTATCGATTTGGTTTGGGGGCACTTTTCACCCCCTTATTCAGATATACCCTTTCCTTTTAAGACGTGGTTTTCCTCTTCTTTAATATTCTTAAAGTAATATTTCGGTTCTAATATTAGGAAACACAAAAATTAAGAAAATTGAACAAAAATATACTTCTGGCGGCGATAAATAGCAAGTTGGCAAGAGTACGTGGTAAGAGTGGAAAGCTAGCGTACATCAAAGAAATTAGAAATCTAACTAGTATGAGAAAGTCTGTGCCATTCTGTAGCACCACCAGTTTCGAAATTTTCTCGACTGTTCGGTTGCATTTGTTTGTGGCAAAACCGAAAGCTAGGCCAGACTACAAAAATTATGGACCATTCTATATCACCAATAGTTTTGAAATTTTCTGAATTGCTCAGGTTGCATTTATTTGTGGCAAGACTGAAAGCTAGGGCGGACCAACAAAATTATAAAACTAATACGAGAAAGTCTGTGCCATACTGAAGCTCCACTACTTTCTCGTATTTGTAGGTATATTATACGGAGTAATGTACGTAGTACAGATAAGGGTATGTAAAATTGCAGAAAATCGATTCGAGATTTCAACGTAATACACGTTTTGAGGCCCCCTGATACCGAAAAAGTGTTGTTGTTTTTTTTTCTTTTCAAAACGTCCGTCCGTCGGTCCGTTTGCCTGTGAACAACGCTAGTGCCTAAACTATTCAAAAGGATTTTTTTCCAAAATTGATATTCCCCGGTCAATCTGGCTCCGCTGGAAGCTTTGGATTTTGAGTAGCTTCCTTTAATTTTGGGGGTACTTCATAGGACATTTCAATTTTTTCTCAAAAACGGCACAAAATATTTTGTTTTAATTTCTTGTAAGAATAGAGGCAAATTCGTTTATAAAGATGGGATAGGCCTATAAAGATGGGATCTGGGATACACTTATGAAGATGGCACAGTAGGCCATGATGCGATTTTCAGTGTTAACTCTGAATTTTTGAAAATTTCAAAGGTTTGAATTTTTTTTTCCGAGTCTATTATGAATATCAGATTTTATTTGAGAATTAAAAATGTAATAGAATTTGTAATTACTATAAAATACAAATATTTTTTGAGTTTTTAAATTGTGGAACCTTGAAATTAAATAGTTTTTAAGTGAGTAAACTTATATACCAAATGATTTCATTTATTATATTTTTACTTTTCAGAACTAATAATAAATGAAATATAAACACACTAAATCATTTTCTGGATACTTGTGTTAAAATATTTTCAGTTTTCGAGGTATGACATGGGCGTATATATTTTGGCTTACATTTACATGCGTTACACAACCACACTTGTCGGGAGACCAGTCGGGAGCATAGAGCTTGTCCCTGCTGGTAAGTGGCTCGCTAGAGGGAGATACCTGGTTGAGGGCAAACCCCGCTAGTTCGATGGTAGGTCGGCGCCGGATCTCGTCAATCAGCGGGGAAAGATCACCATCTTCCGCGAAGAAACATGCACTACACCCTTCGAGATGAACGACCTTCTCAGTTGGCGCTCCCCGGCACACTAATCTATGGCCGATATTACACACATCAAAGGTATTGGACAAATATCTTTGATGAGAAACTTTGTGCAAGTTCTTTGAACTTTGACGAAGAAAACTTTGACAAAGAAATTTGATTTGATTTCTTCCAATACTTTATAAAGTTTTTCTCGCGATTTAAGATCGATGACGCACAAATAGTTATGTTAGTAGTACTTTATGCTTAATAATAACTAATCAATATTTAATGCAGCAGAAGTAAGATGTAAAGAGGAAATATTTGAGGGTGAGGCCATAGAACAACGCCATGGTACAGTATACTGTGGTCATACATGGTCATACTGGTATTCATACATGGTGACACCATGGGTCGCGTATTATGAAGCATTATTACATTAGAGAACTTCGAAATGAAGAATTATTTGAGGATGGACGAGGAAACATTCAATTTTCTTTGTCTTTCTTCTTCTTTCGAAGTTAAGTCCCCTGATTTTGAAGTTAAAAAACGTTAATTAGGCATTTTTCGAGCATCAAATTTTCCATTTATCGGGAAAACCTGTCATTTGCATAGAGGAATAGGAATATAATATACCATATTCCTCCATGTGATACGCTTCAATCCGTATGGTTTTATTTTTGTAGTCCGGATAGACTGTATTATATAAACATTCTAAACATTATAATTGCTCATACTCTGCAATTAAAGTTTGCTTGAAGCAATACCTCACTTATCGGACGCCATGTTACCAAATATATGATAAAACTTGGACGTCTGAGGCTGCATTTTATTAAAGAAATTTTATAAAAGAAATATTTTATAAAATATTAGCTATTACACTGTCACATTTCTTTTACAAAAGCTCTTATGAGCAGTGAGTGAGCCGAGGCCGTGTGTTGCAGCGGAGGAGCTGGTGCCGTTCCTGCACCGCGGCACCTACAGCCTGGAGCGCGCCAAGGCGGCGGTGGACGCCTTCTGGACGCTGCGCGCGCAGGCGCCCGAGGTGTTCTCGGACCGCGACCCGGCGCTGCCCGCCAACCGCCAGGCGCAGCGCTTCTTGTGAGTGCCCCTGTATTCTCTGACGGCTCACCAAAGCACCATAGCCACGGCGTGAGATATATAGGTGTGTCAACTGGCCGCCTTTGGGGCAAATTTTCTGAAGCCAGTTTGAGGCTAGTTCCTCACTTGCCCGTAAGGTGCGACGATCGGTTTGGGTCGCGGTGTAAGATATACATCGTAAGATGACTTCTTAAACTGTGACTATTACACAGTTTTACAAAACATTTTCTATCCATTTCGTACCTGTTCGCTCTAGACCAGGGGTCCTCAAACTACGGCCCGCGGGCCACATGCGGGCCGCCGAGGACATTTAAACGGTTCGCCGGGATTTTTATGGTTTAAAGAATTTTTTTCTTAAAATCCGCACATTTTTTATTATGTGTTCGGGTGTCTAGGGATGGCAAAAAATCGATGGTTTTAAAACAATGATGTTTTCCACCAGAAACATGGATATTTTGCTTTCGATGTTCTCTTTACATCGATATTTTGTTGCCAAAACATCGGTGTTTTATTAAAAATTGTTTTTAAAAGAGCAATATCGATGATCTGCGTTATCCTCTTAACCATGCTGTACATTTCGCCAGCGCAATCTAAGGAAGTTTGGAATCTGCTCGCGTTATGACTATATGTTATCGGGAGGCCTGTCAATGACTGAAGCAATAGTAGTGTCAGAAATGGCCCTCAGACGTTTCGACAGGTCCATAATCCGGCCCTCTGACGGCCAGAGGGACAGTGAACTGGCCCCCGTTTAAAAAGTTTGAGGACCCCTACTCTAGACTTCACCAATTCCACAGCGAAACGACAAATCATTGACTTGAAATTAGAAATCAGCTGGACACAGAGCTGTTGAATGGATCACGACCAAGAACGACCGTGCCCAAATGAGACCCAAAGATCGCAGCGCTTATATGCGACAACTGTGAGAACTTCCCTCACAAAAGCTTCAGTTTTAGACTGAGAGTGAACACACCAATATATCTTACACCGTGACCGTAGCACTAGATCGCGCTTCGCGACGTGCGTTCAACTTAACGGTCGCTACCTAGCGGAGAACGGACGTCAAACGCCGCCCAACGCGCGTTACTCCTTGACGCACGTTGTAGCGGCTTCAATAGGCAATACTTGTTTGTCGGCGTATGACCTGTATTGCGATGGATGTTAGCTAAACGCGAATCGGAGAGCAATCGAAATATGATTAGAATTTGGCCTTTGTACTTTGGTTTTTATTTCTTAGCGCGTGGGGGCGTGTCATCACAATGCAATATCTCACGGTATTTCGTGTCGTTCTCGGTCATGCCGCTAGGAGTCGCATGATCGCGACTGTATCGAGCAGTGCTGGAGATCATGCGACTCGTAGCGGCTCAACTGAGAACGACGCGAAATACCGTGAGATATTCCATCGTGATGACACGCCCCCACGCGTCAAGAAATAAAAGCCGAAGTATAGTCGAGGAAGTTAAACTTCGCATTTTATAACGTACCGCGTCGGTGCCCGTCTTCACGATGGAATATGTCATGTCATTTGGCGTCTTTCTCGGTCGTGGCGGTAGATATCGATGATCGCGATAGTATCAAGCTCTGCCGCGATCGTGCTACATCTAGCGGCACGGCCGAGAACGTCGCGAAATGCCGTGACAAATTCCATCGTGAAGACGGGCCCTGACGCGCCACGTTATAAAAAGCGAAGTATAGCCTCCCCGACTATACTTGGGTTTTTATTTCTTGGCGCATGGGGGCGTGACATCTCGTACACCAAGTATAGTGTTTGCCCAGGGGCGCGCCACTAGCCCACCTTTTTGCTCTCCCGGGAAACACCTCTCCTGCTTTTTTTTGTTTTGTCACGTTTATTTATGTGCGGTCTCAAAAAAAACGCTGCAAGTGAACCTTTCGTGTGAAAACGTCCTTCGTGCGCGTTTGTTCAGTTCGTTTGTTTGTGATTGTTCAATGTTTGTTCTTAGGAGTGTCACCACGGGCTGCGATTCAAGGGTCCAGCGTTATATTTTCAATTTTTGTGGATTTTCGGCACATCCTTATTACTATTGTTCATTTATTAATAGCATCTATCAGATAGATTTCCTTTTTCATGTCCTCTCATCACCCCTTACTTCACAACCACACATCACGGGAGACCAGTCGGGAGCTTACACTTAGAGCTTGTCCCAGGTGGGGCGATGCCCCGCTGGTGAGAGATGCTAGCCGACGTGTAGGTCGGCGCCGGATTTCGCCATGTAGCTAAATAAGATCTCCCCACCTCCCACGATAAAACATTAATTTTCTTGTTACCGCAACTGGAAAATGCTGCATGATTTCAATGAATTTATTTAGCTACAATGCAAGGAAAGTTCACTGAAGCTCGTTTCTAAGAAATATATTTTAGTATATTTCTGTGACTAAATCTTAGTTTAAATCCCGATAAAAGTAAATAACTCGGGCTCTTTTAAACTCATTATTTATAGGCTGTAAAGTTTATATCCGTTTGTTGACTACACAATTTACAGGTATATCTCGACCAAGTTGAGAATAATGTTTACAGGAGCGCCCCACCGTCTGTGTTTACAGCCGAAACGACAGAGAGAGAGAGAGAGAGAGAGAGAGAGAGAGAGAGAGAGAGAGACAGAGACAGAGAGAAAAGGATATTCAATTCAAAATTAAAATTTGACCGTGCCAAACTATTTCTAAAAAAAAGCGCGATTTATTTCGTTGCAAATGTAATATCTTCCCAATTAATACTTTAACTGCATTTGGATGTCATATTAGAAGAAATAAAAGTATAAGCATGTCTGCATCTCATATTAGAAGAAATAAAAGTATACTTTTCTCTGCAAAATGGTTCAAAATTTTGAAACTATTTCTTTTGATTAGCAATAAAATTCATTTAATTCGTTTGTTTCAACTTAAGTAGTTTCTCAGAATATATACCAAATAGAATTCTTTTTAATGAAAGAAGTAACTACCACCATAATGAAGAATATTGTAGATACTTATGACGGTAAAGTTAATGTTTTAATACTTGATTGCTTATCTAACAAACCGGCTAAAGCCTATGGGGAAAAAAGATGAATGAAGAAGAATACAAAATGTTTAAATTCAGTGAATAAGTATTACAAATTCAATATAAATAGAACTTTTGATTACATTCTTGTACTGAACGGTGAAAAGTAAAAAAAGCAACTTAAGGGGTCAAAAATAAAACAATTCGGTGCAAATCTTGCATGATGTGTCTCTGAAGTTATATTTTATCAGCTGATTCACAACGTTTAATGAAGGAGGCCACGATGATTCCGTAGAAGCAGTCTCTTATCTCGCTTCTGGTGACTTTTGTAAGCGAAACTGACTGTACAGACCCGTGTTTACACTGTTAGTTCATCGACCCGCCGCAATCGCATCCTTCATTCTTCGCTTGGTCGAGTTATATACACTCTTATCTGCTTTCCCAGATTATTTGTATCAAAACTTGCAATATTAATCTGGCGATATTACAATAATGCATATTGCAACATTACACTCTTGAAAACTGTCTATAACCTCCAACTACACGTTCTGAACTGACACTTCGAGGCATTAACGGCCAACCCATATGGCTGGCGGGAGAATCCACTTCGCATAGTGATGCTAATTTCTTTTAGAACCTGTCAAAAAGTCGGCTATTGGCCTAAGTGCATGTCCCAGACGTTTGTAACAATTATTCTGATCCCCGTGAGGGCGTGAACAGGAAGTGCGGTCGTCACTGCCGGCGACTTTCTCTCCGGCGGCGGAGGAAGCGGCGACACGCGGCCCGCACTGCTCGCCCACGCAGTCACTGCCAGAGAGTATAAGTCACCGCCGACAGCTTGCTAGGAGCTACGTACGCATTGCGGGCGCGTTCTCTCTCTCTCTCTCTCTCTCTCTCTCTCTCTCTCTCTCTCTCTCTCTCCGACTCTATGTGGCTCTTTTTTTTCTCTCTCTCACACACTCTCTCTCTGATTCTCTCCAACTCTATGTCTCTCTCTCACACACATACATACATTGTATCTCTCTCCGACTCTTTGTCGTTCTCTCTCACACACATACATACATTGTATCTCTCTCCGACTCTTTGTCGTTCTCTCTCTCTCACACACGTAGACACACACTGTCTCTCTGACTCTATGTCTCTCTCTTTCTCTCTCACACTCTCTTTCTTTCTCTCTCACACTCTCTCTGTCCCTGTCCGACTCTGTTTCTCTCTTACACACACACATACACACTATCTCTCTCCGACTGTCTACGTTTCCCTCTCTCACACACAGTCGCTCTCCGACTCTGTCCCTCTCTCTCGCACACACACTATCTTTGTCTCTCTCTGACTGTCTACCTTTCTCTCTCTCTTTCTCTCTCTCACACACAGTCTCTCTCCAACTCTATGTCTCTCTTTCTTTCTTTCTTTTTTCCCACTCTCTCTCCCAGAGCAAGAAGAGAAAATTATAGGAAAGGATATAAATAAACCCCTCTTGCTTTTTTTCTCCCTATGGCTTTTTTTTCTCCCTATGGCTTTTTTTTTCTCCCTATGGCTTTTCTTTGTTCCCCGCCCCTTTCCCTATTTTATTTGTGCTTTGATTTCGGCTCTTTATTGTTTCTAGTTTCTACTCACTCTTACTCCCAATCACCATTCATCACTCTCACAAATTCGAACAATGTCTTTCCTTCTTTGGACTCTCTCCTCTAACATATTTGGCATGAGTACTATTCTAATATACTAGTGTAAGTCAATACGTATCTGCACTTTCGTTCTAATTGTGTGCAGGTTGACTACCCAGCATTGTGCACTTGCCAACCTTAAGATTGCATCGTTTACTTTGCTTATAGTAAGTTACAGCGTCATCACCTAATGTTCGCTTGAATTGTTGTGACGTAAACACGGCCCAAGAAAAAGAACAAGCTTTTGTAATCTGCTTTTTTTTAATTAAATGTGCTCCAAAATCTGAAATCCTTATAAGACATTCAGCAGAATGTGGGTGCAATGGTACTAGTACACCATGAGTTCACTTACATAATAAAAGATTATTACACAATATGATATCATTACACATTACAAGATCATTCACATTTCAAGATTACATATTACAAGTCCACTACATATTACACTTTTTCCGCAATGACTCATATGATCACGTCGTTTTTATTTGTTTTGTTAGTTACTAGTTCAACATGCTCCGATTGTACAACTGTTATCTACATCCAAATAAGATTTTAATGTAATGGAATGAGAGAAACTGGCTTTGAATAAGATTTTTAATGTATGGCCTGGCTTTGTCAAAACACCGTAGTATTCGCGAACCGATTACGGAAGGCGACGGTTTCGATTTTTGTTAAACTTTCGATAAGCGTTGAAAGACGAAACTGTCAAGAATCGTAGCCTCCTTTTGACGAATTATTCCGGAGTGTTAGCGCATGCGCTCACACGCAGTGGGACTTGGGGAACACCAGAAGCCCCTCTGCGCATGTGCGAGTTCGCTAACACTCCGGAATTGTTGGTGAGAAGGAAGCGTATAGAGGTGGCTCCACACATTCGGCATTCGCCGAGCAGCGAGCTACTGCTCGCCCGATCCCGACTAGCTGATGTGTTCGGCGAATGTTCGCTCCCTTTGATGTGTCCAAAAGACCGACACGTGATGGGTAGAGCGAGCGCCGAATGTTCGTCACTCGACAAATAGCAAGCGACCCATCCACCCTAGTCGGGATTCGGCGAGCGGTTGCTCGCTGTTCGCCGAATAGCGAATGTGCGGAGCTGTCTTAAAACGGGTCCAAGTGTGCCGAAAGTTCCTAAGAATAAATGTACCGGCAACTCCTTACGTAATCGAAGTATTGTGACGTCGCGGTGAGATGAGGAAGAACACACACGGAGTTTTTTCTGTACACGTTTATTTAATTCACTATACTGTATTTACATTCCTAAGGAACGTTTTACGCTGCACTCCCTACTCCTCAGACAATCCGCCTCAGCTGACATTAGCGTCGCCTCTGGCCCCGTCGCCCGTGACGAAAGCCAAGCCTCGCAAGACACTGTTCACAGGTGACAATGTGCCTCCGCACCGCGATTCGTCTCAAACTCGAACACCAGTTTTCTCCACCAGCCTCTCTCGTGAAGAATCACGTGACCGACCTCCCACGCTGTCGCCCCGTGGACCGGCTCATTTCATTACCAAGTTTGGGCCAAAGAGTTTGGGCCCGGGCGCGAAACAGAGCTCGCCGCCAGCTGTAGGCCGAGGCAGTCATCACATATCATCTCGCGCGTTCTAAGAACACCTCTCTTAAGCTGGCACTACCACAATCGGTTATCAGAAAACCAAATATGCCACCATTTAGAGCTATTTAATTGCTAATTAATTACGAAAAGATTAGTTTTTTGCTCTTCAAATGTTTGCGTAATTAATGGTGAACTAACTTAAGATTATGCCGGCAGTACCACAATGAGTTACCACAAAACCAAATATGCCATCTTGTAGAGAGATACAATTGCTAATTAATTACGCAACAATTAATTTAATTGCTCTTCAAACTTTCGAGTAATTGATGATAACCTAGTACTTTAGATTTATGCTGGCACTATCACAAAGGTTTACCACAAAACCAAATATGCCATATTGTAGAGCGATTTAATTGCTAATTACGCAAAAATAAATTAATTGCTCTTCAAACGTGCGAGTAATTCATGGTAAGCTAGCTTAAGATTAAGCTGGCAATACCACAATGAGTTTCCTGGTAACCGATTATGGTAGTATCATCTTAAGAGAGGCCTCCGGCCTGAGAGGGCTCCCTCACCTGCCGGACCCCTATGTGGTCCGCCGAGCCTAATGTCAAGACTTCTTTGCAGAGAGTAATGCCAAATTGAATTATTCAAAAACTGCCTTTTTAAATTGATTTTAAGTTCTTTGAAGGTCCAATATTTTTTAGGCAGACACAATTGTAACAAATTGTTATTAAAATAAATATTGAATTTAAAATAAAAATTGTTTAATACAGATTTGTTAGAATTGTGTCTGGCTAAAATTATTGGGCCTTCAAAGAACTTAAAACACGGTGTAAGAGATATAGGTTGGTTCACTCCCGGTCTAAAACTGAAGCTAATGTGAGGCTAGTTCTCAGAGCTCTCGCTATATAAGCGCTGCGAACGACTTGGGCATTTTTGGGACAAGACGGTGATCCATTTAATAGCTTTGTAACCTCTGGTGGAAGCCACTAAATCGCGAGACGCCATCATGAATGCCCAACTCGATCGTGCGCACCGTACGGATAAGCGAGGAACTAGCCTCAAACTGGCTTCAAAAATTTTGTCCAAAAGGCGGCTAGTTGACACACCTATATATCTTACACCGTGCTTAAAATCAAATGTCCAGACGTCGCAGCATCGGTGGCGGGTGTGCGTGTTGCAGCGAGCTGTCGCTGCTGCCGAAGCGCGACGCCGACGGCTGCCCCGTGGTGGCCATGGGCTTCGCCCCGCGCGCGGACCTGTCTGCCTTCGACGCGTGGCGCGCGGCCAACGCGTGCGGCGCGCTCATGGAGGTGACGGTGATGCGCCACCCCACCGCCAGGGCGTTCGTGTGTATCCTGGACGCCGCGCACCTCCGCCTCGGCCACCTGGCGCGCGCGCCCCCGCGCCTCCTGCACGTGCTGCTCTCCTTCATCCAGGTCAGCGCGCGCACGCACGTGCACAGCGAACGGGAAGGGCAGGGCAGGGATAGACAGGGCAGGGATAGCTAAGACAGGGATAGCTAAGGCAGGGATAGGCAGGGCAGGGAAATGAAGGGCAGGGAGAGGCAGGGCAGGGAGAGGCAGGGCAGGGAGAAGCAGGGCAGGGAGAGGCAGGGCAGGGAGAGGCAGGGCAGGGAGAGGCAGGGCAGGGAGAGGCAGGGCAGGGAGAGGCAGGGCAGGGAGAGGCAGGGCAGGGAGAGGCAGGGCAGGGAGAGGCAGGGCAGGGAGAGGCAGGGCAGGGATAGGCAGAGCAGAGATAGGCAGGGCAGGGATAGGCAGGGCAAAGATAGGCAGGACACGGATAGGATAGGTAGGAGAGGATTAGGAAGAAACGGTATAATGAGGGGATTAGAGAGGGGGAACAGGAAATGGAGAGAAAAGGACGAAAGAGAGATGGGGAGAAAAACGAGAGACCCAGAAGAAGGAAGTGGTACAGAAAAGAGACGGTAAGAATAGAAGGGCATGAGAGAAAGAATATGAGTACAGCCCGAGCCGCCAAGAATCTAAGGAGAAGTAGCAAGAGGAGGAGGGGTGGGAGGGAGAGAAAATGAGGAGGGGAGAAGAGAAAGGAAATGAACAGAACAAGGAAATACAAATGGAGAGGAGGGAGAGTGGTGGGAAGGAAAAGATATGGGGACAGAAAAAGGAGAGGGATAGTCGAGGGTGAAGACAGGGTGAGAGGGAAAAGAGTGCGAGGGAAAAAAGAGAATGATAGGAAGAGAAGTGGGAAAGAAAAGTTCTTTATGTGCGTTGCGATAAATATGGGTTAATTAAGTTTATTAAATTGAGTAAAATACAAAAATTCGCCAGCGTTGGGAGGAAATGCCTTTCCCTGGCTCTCCCAACCCACGCACACTGTCCGTTGCGGTGGCTCGGCGACAGCATTGCCGTTGCTCATGCGGGCTCGCCCACCGTGATGTCCGGGTACCGCCAAAGCAGTACTACGCTTGCACTTTTTCTTCATCCTCCAGCCCCCTTGCTCTCGCTCAGCCCGGCACAGCACGGCCCAGTAGAGAATATGCTCTCCACTCGGAAGGTCACGGCTCAGTTTGCAGTGATGCCCACCTTCTTCCTTTGCAATTCGGACTTCTCAGTTTTCGCTCTCTCTTTCTAACGACTTCTGCGCCGTGATCCTTCTTGTTACTCAATAATTTCTACAATTATTAATTATTTCTTCAGAATTTTAAAAAACCTTGCGTTGTTTCTCATTGCTACCTAGTCTAAGACGCGCTTTTAAGCTGAGTTTTGTGTCGATGTTTACAGCACTGCACTGCAGTGTCGTAGACAGAACCCGCCTCTCCGAGTACCCCCCGCTGTGGAGTATCAAGAAAAAGTGCGCGTATTGTACAAGCTCCGTCGCGTGTGCCAGGGCCCCATGGATCCCCTTGGCCCCCGCGCGCAGCCGCTCGCTGGGTGCGCGCGCTGAGGCGATCCTCTGTTGTTGTAGCAAGCGGTGCCGGTGCCCATGAAGGCCATCCACGTGATCAACGTGCACACCGTCGTCGAGAAGGCCATGTTCCTCGTCAAGCCCTTCCTGGGCAAGGAGCTCCACCGCCTGGTGAGTAGCAACCCCCACCCCAAACCCATCCCTTTGCCAAACTTTCGTCACTGACGAAGAAAAGTACCAACGGGCACTGATGACAACTTTTGATAACAAGCAGTTTTTGAAATGTGGCCGTGATGCAGTCTTCTAGAAACGATTTGCATCGAAAAAGGAGCTAAATATTTGATTTAATATTGTTATATAAATAACCAAATTCCCGCTCCTCTCGCAGGTATTATAACGAGAGCTGAAGGAAACAGACATACTTCACGGTGGAATAAAACATGGCGCCAGTGGAAGAGCAACCATTGCGTATAAAATGCATTTCCTGTGTCGTCTCTACATTTTAGTTTTACTGTCACATTTTTACTGTCTTATCACAATTACTTCAAAATCTAGTACTCGGAGTAAAGTATTAATTACTCTCTTTCAGTGAGGAACACGCTAATATTACAAAACTTGGCTAGATGGCTTACCAAGTTGTCCAGTTTGCTCCCTCTCCCACATTTCAAATATCTGCTTCTCTTGCACTTCACGGCGCAACCTTCTGGAAATAGTCGTGCATTATTTATAAATCGCGTTTAGGTTAGTGTTAATGCTAACAGAGGGCAGCTCGTCTTGAGAGAGCGGCGCAAAGTAACAAACTCCAGCGGTGATTGTTCTCCTAAACAACTCCGGGAGTTGCCGCGCGAGTTTCGTTAATCCAGGGATGTCGAACTTGCAAGACCTCAAGGGCCACAACTAAAACATTTAATATGGTAGCGGGCCATATTTTCATTACTCTGGCGATCCACAACTGACTGCCCCGTATTGTTGATCTCGGCACTTCGCCCGGATGCTCTGAAACGGAGGAGCGTTGATGCGTGATATCAGACCGTACCATGCATAACGCAGTGAAACACATTCGAATGATTTTGAATTTCTAAATTTACTAGAAAAAATTCTTAAATCTCAATATATTTGTACATTAAAGGGAAAGCAGGGCGCGTGCACTACGCACACAATGATCTCGCCCGACGTCGATGCAAGGGACTTTCATGTTTGACTTTCACAATCCACAATAAATGGCGCCGCGGGTAATATGCGGCCCGCTAATAGGACAACCCTGCGTTAAGCCAAGGGATATGAGGCAACAGCCCTGTACTCTCAAAATATCTAGTCATATGCTAAACTTCCACGTGTGTGAGAACGCTTTGTGTAATAGCCTGATGACAGGAAAGTCGTTTATTGTCGATGATTATGCCTATTGAATCGATCCATTTCTAAGGAACTAAACATCAGCACTTCATTGTTTCCCAGCTCACTTTACAAAGCAGAAACAAGCGTTCAATTTGAGTGTGAAAACAATAGAATTGAAGCTTGCTTATATCTTGAAAGTTTTCCCTTAAGAATTACTCCATAAATGTTTCAAACCTTACTTCAACAAAAAGGTTTCTTTAATTTTTTCAAACACCCCTCTTAAATATTTCCCGGAGTCGCGATAAGGAGAACGCTTCTGCGAGGCGTCGTTGGGTCCGCCATCTTGTGAGTGTGTGTGTGTGTGTTTCGCAGCTGCACTTCCACTCGGGGCCAATGGAGGCGTTCTACGCGGCGCTGCCCAAAGACATGCTGCCCAAGGAGTTCGGCGGCTCCAGCGGCTCCACGGCCGAGTTCCATGGTGAGTGGATTACGGGAGTACTCCCTAATACTTTTTTCAACTGTGTTAGTTCATAACTACTAAAAAATTATATTTATATTTACAATAAACTAACATAATATTATTCCGGTTAAAAACAAAACGTCCGTCCGTCCCTCCATCTGTGAACAACGCTAGTGACTAAACCGTTCAGCCAATTTTCTCCAAAATTGATACTCCTAGATCGATCTGGCTGATCTCGTGGCCCCTTGAATTTGAGCCCGATATTTTAATTTTGGGGGGTACTTTACATGAAGCCCCCCAGACATTTTCGAAATTTATTAAAAAAACGGGTCCTTCAAAAGAGGTTCCTTCAAGAAAACCATGAGCTCGAATGGTTCTTAATGGTGAGAAAGGTTGAATACCCCAGAATTAATTTAATAAATCAGCCTTCTTTTTCCAATTACATGTTTACTTTGTTTATTAATACTAACTTCGTTATTTTATTTGCACATATTGACTTTATGAAATACAGTGTCATTGGCATGCCTTTGAATTTAAATGTTATTTCTTTTATCTATTAAAAGTCTCTTGACTGTCTAATTACTCTTCTCTTTGCAAAGAATTATTTCATTGACTTGTAGGACGTTTTCCGCGACTCTTCGTGTTTGTGAAGGAGTTGCATTTATCGACTGCGTGCTGCTGAAGTGAAGTTCCTACGAAAAGCCTTGTCGCCTACCGGGAATCTTCTTTTCTTCTATCTTGATGTTAATATTGAACGGAAGTTAATATTCCTAAATCTAATATTAACTAAACCAAACTGTTTACGTTGCATAATTTCCCAAATGTCTCCAACACTACTTCGAATCGCTTTAACTAAACGTTCTTGCAACATGGTTCGCCACCATGTCTTAAAACCTTCTTAAGTGCTCGCTAGGTCCACCTAATTGGTACTGAAGTACTTGTTACGACGACCAGATAGACTCTGAAGTACTCGCTACGGCGAACAAATAGTTTTACTTTCCCATATACGTACGAATGTACGGAGTTATACACGTAGTATTGTAATGTATTTCGATTTTAACATTATTAATTCATTTTTATATTATTCTTTTCAAATCTTATCAAATTATCAAATTCAGTCGTGGGTTCTTGCATACAACATTCATCGTCTTACCTGTTGCATGCGCACGAGTAATTCTAAACACATCGTTCACATCATTTGTTGCGTACACAATTTGACGCAACGCGTCTCTAAAGCCCTTTCGGGGCGTTGAGCGCCCTGCACTTTGGAGTAATTCTCCATTAACCCCACTGCGCTTTTCAGGAGTAATCCTCCATTACATGAATGTCACGTCACGTCGTAGTTTTCAAGAGGACTGCCAGGTAGCATCTCCGCGCACGCGCCTCTCTCTTGCGCGCCCCTGCGTCACTACCCGGCGGCCAGAATTGGGAAGGAATTAGGATAGAGGTAGGGTTTAGGACACTTCACAAGGGTTGGACTCGCCCTTGTGAAGCAGTCAAACTGGTTTTGTTGGAACAAATTTCACATTCATCGAACATTTCACAATCGAACCCGGACCTCCTTGGTGAAAGGCAAGCGACTTCGCTCTGAGCCACCAGCCACCATCAGAATCACGATTCCTGGAAGTTCTGTGGAAGAAATGATTACTATTGAATTGATGGAAACTACAGTGAATTATCATCCTTTTCTCATTTAAAAACAATCAATTTTAACATTTAACACCATAATTTTACACAATATTTGAGATCTCTTGAAATAAATTATTGAACTTTTCTCTGAATACATGAATTTACCGTACTGTTTTCTTCCTTTCCCGTATACATACGTGTATACGGAGTATAGGGAAAGTTATGTAATGCTGCGCGAAAACACGGCGAATTTTCGGCAGAAAAAAATTCATTGGCGGGCCGTGATAACGAAAAAGTGGATAAATCCAGTTGCTAAATTAAGAAAAAAATCCTCTAACACGTGATGTAGCCAGAATCCCTGATTTGTGCATCGTTGATACTGAAAAACCAATTGCAAGCAAAACGTCCACCCTTCTGTCCGTCTGTCCGGTGTCTGTGAACAACACTAGCGCCTAAACCGTACGATTTCTTCCAAAATGAACATTGGTTGGTCAATCTGGTTCCACTCGAGACGCCTCGAGTTTGAAAAACTTTCTTCAAGATTTGGGGGTACTTTACACGAAGCCTCCAGGACATTTTCAAAATTTCTGAGAAACGGCTCCAAATTTTTCCTTTGAATTCCTCGTAAGAATGGAGTAAAATACACATATTAAGGTGGCATAGGTTCGATTTTCACGGTTAACTCTGAATTTTCGAAAATTGCACTTGTTTGAATTTTGTTCGGCGTCTTCCTACAACTACAAAATTGAAGGTAGACATTTTTCCTCCAAATAAAATTTGTTCTCCAAACCTAGTTCTTTATTTTAGATCATGTACATTTTTTTGAAAATTTTAGTAGCTTTCGCGGATAATTGCGTGCAATATGTGCAATTTGAAAAAAATACAAAAACAATATTTTCTCGAAAACAGCTCCAAATTTTTTCTTTAAACTTTTGGAAGAAATAGTGTATAATGCACTCTATGAGGTGATATAAACGCCAGGTTGCTTTATTCTTTGTTTTTTCAAAAATTACAAAAATGTATTTTTTTGGACTTGTAGCTGATGTTACTATTCCATAAGCGGCGATTTTTTCACATTATGAAATTTACGAGTGCAGGTAAGGTTTCTCGAGAACTCAACAGTTTTCTGTGAAAACTGGCTCAAAATTCCGCCTCTTCAGAAACGCTCAAACGCCATTTTCTCATAAATGGCTCCAAATTGTTTCTCCAAACTTTTGGAACGGATAGTGCTAATTGCACTCTTTAATACGACGCAAAGTTCAATTTAGGGTTCAACTTGTTTTTTCAAAATGGCGCAAAGGTATTTTTTTTTAGTTTTTCGAAAACTCAGAAATTTGTAGTGAAAAGGAGCTTCAAATGCCGCAATCCTAACAGCGCTTAAAAGCCATTTTCTTAAAAAACGGCTCCAAATTTTTTAAAGAAATTTTTGATTTAGAACGAGGTTTTAGGTGTTCTTAGGGTAAAGGTTTAGATGTTCTTTAATATTCTAAAATTAATATATCCGTTCTACCATTAGGAAACCGAAAAATTAAGAAAATGTCAAAAAATGTACTTTGGGCGGCAATAGATGTCAGCTGGCAAGAGTATGTGGCAATTCCGAATAGCTAGCCCAGACTCAAGGAAATAGAAAACTAATACGGGAAAGTCTGTGCCATTCTGTAGCACCACTAGTTTCAAATAATGATCGTAAGCTTACGATTACTTCTCAGATGATATTCTTCTGAGATGGTTTCCAAGCACGGTGCTATCCAGTTGATGTTTTCTGTACTTCTATTCTTAATATGTGTTTGGCTTATTGTCCGAATAAATTCCAATTTTCCTCCGGGATGTCTCTGATTATTTGATATTTTAAGTAATCTAATCTATAAAATCGCGATGCAGGTGGCCCTCGCTAGCTTTCGGATGAAACATCTGCTCGCGAGTAACTATTCTAATCAACTTATTATTTTTCTACGGAGCTATCCTAACAGAAACCAGTCCGAAAATACAAAGTCTGTTTAAATTACTTTAAATTACTGGAATAATTTACTAAATTTACTTTTTTTACGCGAAACACAAAAATCACAATTATAATTTACTATTAATAATGCTTCTGAACTTCAATTCTGCTCCATGTCGATCTATAAGAATTAACCATCAACTATTCACCTCAATATCTTTTATCAAATAACCCCAATTACAGTGAGAACTAACATACCAATTGTCATTCGATTTTTCACAGTTTCACCGCTTTCATGAGAGTGAGAATGCATTTTGCATTACTGTTAGCACATTTTGCTCGGCGCGGACAAGTTCCTGCGACTTCCGCCCACCTGGGCACTCTTTGGAGTGCTTCCCGCTAAATTATGGGAGTTCCATGCTAGACCAGGGTGTCATGGGGGCGCCAATTCCAACATTCGCGCGTCCCACTTAAAAAAAAAAAAAAAAAAAAAATCCATCAATCAATCAATCAATGAGATGGAATGAAGACATTAATTAAATCATTGTTTCCCCGCGCCTTGATGCATGTGACAGCTCTTCCGCCGCCCTGCCAGGTTGCAATCAGCTACCCTCGCCGCCGACACCGGTGACGTCACTACATCACCGCCGCCGCCACCAACACCATCGCGCCGTCGCGCCCGTATCTCTCCCCCTGCCTACGTCCGCCCCCCCCCCGCCGCCAGCTAGCCGGCTGCCCGCCCCTCTGAGCCCTGCCCGGGGTCGAACCCGGGGCACCGCCCAGAGCATGTGCGGCCAGCGGGCGACACAGCTGGTGGAGTGTGGGCCAAGCGGATGGAGCTATGGTGGACCGGGAGCATGAAGCATCCACGGCGGTGAAGGGCATTTTTCACGATTTCTGCATTGAGACCCTCTACTGGACAGCGGTGTGATTTGTAGGAGCGGTGGTGCTGTGACAGTGGTGTGGTTCGACAACCCGGCCATGTGTGCCTCGTAACCTTTCAATGTTACATTCATTTGGTTTTTGTTTGCTGTGTTAGTCAGGTAGCATCGCTTGGTCAGTGTGAGCCTTTAATTTTGTGTTTCGCAACACTGCAAGAGTTTTGTGAAATTGTTAAAGTTTTGTGAAATTATTATTAAAGTTTTTTTGTATTCTTTGACAATTACCAAGACCTTTAAAGCCTACTTCACATTTATAGTAGCTCATGACTATCGGGCCGTGACGAAATCATTGCCGTCATGACGCCGTCATTGTGTAGCACCTTGGCATAGAACATGGAATCTCTATATTAATTGACACGTTGCCTTAAGAACATTTATTCTTTGGCTCCGAAACTTCCCAAATACGTACGACCTCCTCATAATGTCAGGCTTGATACAATTATTTTCATGGAAAATACACAGTAATGGGAAAATTATGTAATGCTGCGGAAAATCGATTTGGAGAATTCAACGGAAATACATGTTTTGGGGTCCCCTGATACCGAGAAAGTGTTTTTTTTAACGTCCGTCCGTCTGTCCATCCGTCCGTCCATCCGTCCGAACGTCCGTCCGTCCGTCCAAACGTCCGTCCGTCTGCCCATCCGTCCGTCTGTGAACACGACTACCGCCTAAACCATATGTAGGATTTTTTTAAAATTGATTAAATTTAAAATTAATTTTTTAAAAGATCTCTCACGCCGTTAATATACACATTTCCAGCAATTTGTAAACACAATTGTATTTATGAGTTGATGTACGGTACTTCAAATGACTTCTAATGTTTTTTGAAAAACTCATAAATTTACTCTGAAAAAGAGCTTCAAATTCCGCATTTACAGTAGCGTTTAAACGTCATAATCTTAAAAACAGCTCCAAATTTTTGAAAGAAAATTGCCATTTAGGACGAGGTTTAACTGTTCTTTATTATACTTAAAATAATATTTCATTTCTGCCATTAGGAAACCGAAAAATTATGAAATTGTCAAAAAAATGTACTTCAGGCGACGGTAGATCGCAGCTAGCAGGAGTATGTGTCAACTCCGAATAGCTAGCCGAGACCAAAGGAAATAGAAAACTAATAAGAGAAAGTCTGTGCTATTCTGTACTCCCACAAGTTTAATATCTCAAGCCGTTAATACGCATATTTCTAGCGATCTGTATACATTTTTTGATTTGTGAGTGGAAGTGCTTCAAATGACTGGCAGTGAAGTTATCGCAAACTCAAAAGCTTTCAGTGTTAAAGAGCGTTTTGTGAAGAAACGTTTTTGTGAACCTTTTTAGTGAAATAAAATTTTGCAAAATATTTATTGACGTAACGAGTAGAAACATTTTGGGCGTACATATATAATGTGACATTTCGAAATGGTTACGCCAAAGACACTTTTGTACGGGTGGCGTACATAATCTGTACAAATTCATGGTAGTAGAGTATAGTAGTCTTGAAATCATTCTCAATATTCAAGACGGCAGCCACGTTGATTCACTTCTCCCGAATGTTTTTCTTCCTTTGGAGTATCCTGTGGTTTTATACGGCTATCACTTCTTAGCGGTGTGCCCACGGGAAAGTGGAGTTTGCCGTACACGTACCGAAAAAGTAAGCCTTTCCAATCAATAAACAGTGAAAGTAAGTACTAGATTCCATGCACGAGTGATGAAAAAGCGATTCGCCTTCCTGCAGAGGAGTAATAACTAGAGATCGGATTTTTATGTAATTACATATTTTCTGTCTTTCTACTTACCGTTCTCAAAATTGTAATCTTGGCGAATCGTGGTCGTCCTTGCACTATAACAGATTTTTTCGTTACATATTTTTACATATTTAGTATTTTATTACATATTTTACATATTTTCCGGTTTTCACAAAATATTTTCTTTATCTATTTTCTTCAAATGTATTACAATTTTTTTTATGAAAAGAAGTATTTTAAAAAAAGCAGCATTTTCCCCTACATTATTGGTGAAATCTACGTGCCAAAAGTATCATTGACTCCGCGTTTTGTGGCCTGTAACCTTAATTTCAGAGAAAAATTTGCAAAGTCCTGGATTACAATAGATGAAGCTTTTACTATTCACGAGAAAGTTGTATGATGTAAAGTGTGCATCAACTTGTGTTCTCCAAAATGTTTTTAAAACGTTTGTAGTAATTTTAAAATGTATTTAGTACATTTTTTTCTAATAGTAATTTCGTTCTGTGTAAAGGTCTTTTTATTAGAGGTTTTTTAATATTATTATATCTGAATTTACATATTTATTACATATTCTTACTGTTTTCATTACATAGTTATCTATATATTTTGACGTTTAATACTACATTTTTTCCGGTCTTTAGTAATAACGAAGTGTGCGCTGTTTCTTTGCTTCAGAGGAGAGCGTGGCGCGGCTGGAGCAGCACAAGGACTGGATGCTGTCTTTGGCGGAGCGCGTCGCGGACGAGAGCCGGCGCCCGGCCGGCCCCAGCAGGCGCAGTGTCTTTGGCATCGTCGGTTCCTTCAAGAAGCTCGAGATCGACTGACGGGTCCGCGCGGTCGCCGCCAGGCGCGCTGCAGTCAGCGGGGCGCGCGCTCCCTGTCAGCAAGCTCTCAGAACGTGCGGCCCGGCGCGGGTCCGGCAAGGCGCCAAAAACACTTCGAAAACCGAGCTATGAAAGGCTACGAATTGGACATTTTATCCGAGAAAGGGCGCAAAAAAGGGAACAGTCAGAAATGTAATGGCGAAACAAGCAGATTCTTTTCGTTTTCTCTCACTGACTGTGGATATGATGAATATGTGCACATTTGGTCTCTGCTGTTCCCTTCAAAGTAGGTCCGAATGCAACTGGGCCAAGAAACATTCTCAGATTTACCAAACAAAGATTTTCTTCTCCAAATTCTTTGTTTTCATTTCCTTGATTTGAACATTTCAAAGTGTGGAATTATCATCCATTTCATTTGCCCAATGAGATAGCCAAAATTAATTACGGTAAATGTTTTCATGCAAGGGTCAGCTTATGCAGAATTTAACTCTCCAGAGGGGCCGATCCCCGTCAATTTGCACCGATTTGCGGAGATAATAACCGAGAATATTGATTACATGAAGGAAAACTACGAAGTGGATCCTCTCCCAAGTTTTAAACCCATGGTCAAACAATACAAGAGCACTTCTTTTTTTGTTTTTTTTTATTAATGTATTGCTCAATTATCTGACTTGAATTATAAGTAAATGTATTTTAATTATTGATGGAAACTATGTAGAATTCGAAAATTTAATCTCAAACATTTCCTATTTTAATCTCATAAAATTGGGTCTTATGGAGTGAATGTAGATAGTACAGTTTCTTAACTAGACAGTATAAATTGACTAGTAAATAAATTTGTGCATAAGTTATGTTTTGTTAAAAACACAGGAGTATTAATAGGAAGGCGGATAAAAATGTAACTGCTCAAAGAGCATTTTCTGTTTTCATTCAGAATCATTTTATACCCACAAGATTATTTCACACATAATTTATCTGTCTCTAACTGGCTTGAATATTGATGAAAATTAGAAAAGCAGAAAAATAATAACTCTTAACTGACACAGAGGCATTTTTAGACATTCTTGTCGTAGAGAGATTTTTATATTAATTTTGTGTCTTTGTCAGAAGACTACAACAGTCATTTACTTAAACATCCAAGATGTAATGGTAACGTGCTCACTTTTTATTGGTGCAATTGTGGCGTACTGAATAATAATTGCTCCTCTGGAATTATATGTATTAAAAAGATATACATATCTTTAATATAAAAATATGGCTTACTATAAACATTTCATATTCGTTCCAAGTTTTCCAGAAACACTGGGAAATAAAAATTTGAACTCTGACTACGCGTTGCAAATTATTCCTATTCATAATACATCATATGGAGCAAGATGCTTTTTTGGAAATCATCAAAAATTTAATGGAAAATAAAATTACAATTCCTATAAACTTACAACCCCCTATTATTTTATAATGTTATCTTGCGTATATTGTGCCTTATTTTTTGCATAATATTTTTTTTACTTTAATCAAAAACTTACATTCTCTTGCCTTACGATAAAAATTAACGAATCTCCATTTTGGCATTTCCCACTGTACCAATTCTACTTCATTCCGAAAAGAAATTGAGATTTTTTAAATTATCAGTTTTATGATAAAAGTTATGACTTGCTTTGCTTTCCAAATGAGTTTGTCTGTTGCATCTAAAGCAACGTTTTCGAGCGAAACTACCTGAGAGATAATTTGAATTGAAAGAGGAATAGTGAGGAAAGTATTCGGGAGTACTCAATGATAAGAATACTCAATATTCTCCGATGGGAGATAGTAACGTTGATCTATATACAAAAAAAGTCAACCACAATATATTGGCATTTAGTAAAGATCAATAGAATAAAGAATATTCGGTATTTGTTCTGTGATAAAATCTGGTTAAAGTGAAGAATGCAACGTCATCTTGTGTCTTTTGTTCCTCAAACATCACTTACGGTACATCCACGATGCTGCCATTGGCTACTTTTAGTAGATGAGAGGAGGAGGCTCAGAGAGTAATAAAAAGAGCAAGATAGTTTGCGATTCTCATTCGTTTGCACTCATAGTTACCTGCCATGAAAAGTCTATGATTGTAGCCTATAACTTTGGCCTTATGAATGCACGGAGAGATGGCAGGGTTACGATGGTATTTAAACTAGCTAGGTCTGCCGCTAGCAACGTGGTAACCGCAATAGGTCATATGTCAAAAAATGTTTGTTTATTACACATTATTATTATGTTGTGATCAGTCAAGAGAGCTACAACAGTTGCAATAGGTCGTAAGACGAGGGAGTAATGGAAAACCGAATAGCAAACTTCTATGTTTGTGAAAGCGACTGTCAAGATATGGAGAGGTAGGGACGTTTTTCGTTCTTCCTGAAAACTACGGCAGATTTGAGATAATACCTATTGCGGTTACCACGACATTCAGCACTCACTGCTCTCTGGCGCGTTTAGGTACCCCTGAACTCCCACCAACACATCGAATGTCGATGTATCGATGTAGCAACGCACTGAAACATCAAAACCTATGTACGGTATTGAATAATATTTCTGTTTTACATTTTCTTTCGTTTCCTCCAAACCGAAAACAAATGATGGACGATTAACTTCATATTTGCTAACTTGAACTTTTACAAGTCATAATATAAGACATAAGTCATGGACTAATGTCAACGATTCCAGTATGAGCAGAAGTGCACAGTGCCCTTAAATTACTGAGTGTACTTTATTCCATCCCAATAATGTTTTATTCCTGGTTTGGATGTTTGATGCTTCCAAATGAAAAATTGGATTTTTTGTCACATCAAAACGTTATTTATTTATCGATATTATATACCCATATATGTTCGTTTTTGATACACCGATATATTGCAAAAATATAGCAATGTCTTGACATCACCCTATCGCCTGCGGTGCAGAGTGATGGGGCAACAGCGCCATTAGGCTGGAGTAGCGCGCCGAGAGCTTTTGAGCTACACTGCTGTAATACTCCGCGCGCATAGAATATGTATTGGAAAATCACCAAAGCCCTGAAATGGAATTCTGCATCGTTGTGACAATCCACCACGACTCCTTTAAAATAAGTGTACAACTTAATATTATGTACTGGTATATGCTCTCTCAACATATACGCGTAATGGGAATATTCTTCTTGCATACTCTTTATGACGTTTATCATATGTACATAAATATATTATATGGTTTATTAAGTAATTTATGACAAATAAAATGTGATAGTTCTTTCAAAGAACCTCAAAAGATCCCGACCCATCCATGATCAGTACTGATGTGAGAAATTCCCGAAACTCTTGTCAATTACTTTCATGAAGAGTATACCTCCTGATATGAATTGGAATAACGGAATATTATGTTGAAATAAATATTTAAATATACTACTACATTATTCTTCAAAGTTTCATTTTTTCCAATTTTCACTTCCTATGATTCATCCTAATTGGAGTAAAATTAAGTAAATGGTTTCAGTTGGGAATTATTGCGCATGTAACCGTCATGTTCAGTATGACGCCAGGAATATATTTCTGTAGTTATTGAATGTCCCATTGTCGTGTAAGAAAAGCTTTGACCAGGGCCAAATGACCTTAAGGGGCAATAGGGACCGGAACCCACTGACATTTAATAATCGTATAATAAGTAATCATGGTGTACAGATGTGTATTAATACACTAATATGAAATACACGCAAATACATAAGTATTAATTAACGAGCGAGTGTCGTAAACTTCATATGACAATTATACCCATTTGAATTTCACACTACCCATTTACTTTCCCGTATATGTACGTGTATACGGAGTATAGGGAAAGTTAGGTAATGCTGTGCGAAGAAACGGCGAATTTTCGGCAGAAAAAAGTCCTTGTCGGGCTGTGATAACGAAAACGTGGATAAATCCAGTAGCTAAACTAAGAAAAAATCCCCTAACACGTGGTGTAGCCTGAATCCCTGTTTTGAATCCGTCCGTTTGTGCGGTGTACGTGAACAACACTAGCGCCTAAAGTATGCATTATATTTTTTTTTTCCAAAAGAAACCCTTGTCAATCTCGCCTGAGTCGAAGCTCTGAGATTTTGAAAAACCATCATTAATTTTTGGGGGTACTTTACATGAAGCCTCCCGGACATTTTCAAAATTTTCTGAAAAACGGCACCAAATTTTTTCTATAAATTTCTTGTAAGAATAGAGTAAGATACACTTATTAAGGTGGCATAGCTCCAATTTTCATGGTTAACTCTGAATTTTCGAAAATTGCAAAAGTTTGAATTTTATTCGGTGTCTTCCACCAACTACAAAATTGCAGATAGAGATTTTTCGTTTAAAACGGCTCCAAATTTTTTCTTTAAACTTTTCGTAGGGGTAGTGCCTAATATATTCTATGAGACGACATAAAAGCCATATTGCTCTATTCTTTTGTCTTTTCAAAAATTACAATCATGTATTTTTGACTTGTCTCTCTCGTCGTTAATATTTACATTAGCGGCGATTTGTTGACACTGTTACATTAATACGTACATGTGGTCACCAAAGTTCAGCGGTTTTTTGAGAGGGTGGCCCGGAGGCCCTTGAGGGGAGAACAGAGCGTCGGCGTCGGTCGGAAGCGTGTGGGGGCGGGGTAGGGGCGGACGGCCGAGGGGACGAGAGAGGCAAGGCTCGGGGTGGTGGCGCGAGGGGCGGACGACGGAGGAGCGGAGCCGCGGCGGGTGGAGTTAGAGGTGTACATATTGGGTTAATTTTAGCAGAGGTGACGAGAGTTCAGAGATTTGCTAGTTAAGACAAGTAGTGTTCTGGTTTTGCAGGTTGTTATGTACGTGAAGAGATTCTAATCTTATTCTGTTTTCAATTTCTAGAATAAGGAAATTAATGTGTTGGTCGAATGTGTGTTTGTTTAGATTAAAGTGATCAGCGAAGTGTGAGACTGTGGTAGTATAATTTTTCCATGCTTGTTCGTATTCTTTGATTATCTGTGTGAATGTTCGGCCTCTTTGTCCTACGTATGTGTCGTTACAGTTGTTGCAAGTGAGAGTATAGACCCTGCTTAAGAAGGTAGATGGGATTGGGTCTTTAGTGTTGGCTAGTGTTTTCTATAATGTGTGAATGTTATAAAAAGTAGTTTTAAGAGTGAATTTATTGAGTGTGGTGGCTATTTATATATATTATATCTATTTATATTATTTATATTTGTATCTATACCAGTAAAGGATATTTTTTAGAAGTGGATGTTCAGAAGAAAATATGGATTTTCCCAGTTTTCCATAAATATTTCAGCTAATAAAAGTGAGAGGGGTAAACCCATGGGTAATCCAGAATATAAGTTGTAAAATTTGTCATTGGATTTGAAATAGTTGGCAACTGTGCAACAGTAAATTAGGTTAAACAGTTCAGTTTTGATGGGGACGGCACACTGTGATCTGTCAATTAGGTCTTTAAGAATATTCTTTCAGTCAGATGTTAGTACACTGGGAAATAGGTTTATCACATCAAAATAGACGAGTTTAGCGTTAGTGGGGACAGGGAAATCCTTCATCTTCTTAATGAGATCAAGACTACTGAATATTGTGTGCTGAGGTGTGTAATTGACGTGTTGTTTGAAATATTTGTTCAGTTTGTGAGACATTCTGTGTGTGAGTGTGTTACTGTATGATATTACGGGTTTAATGGGGATGGTAGATTGTGGATTTTTGGTAATCCGTATAATCGTGGAGGGAGTGAATTGCGAGGAAGAAATCTCTGTGGATGAGTGAGTACAGCTTTGTATTCAGCGAGTTTTTGTTTTAAAGAAGTGTGGTGTTTGTTGCGGCTTTAAAGAAGTCCGGTCTTCTACGGGCCGCTCGTCCTGGCTACATTGGGAGAGGAAAGGCAACTCATGATTGTCTCTCACTTCAGAAGTGTGAACTGTGTCTCCATCTAGCCTCTTCACTATATCCTGCTGAGTGGGATGCACTCCTGGACTCAATCACAAGCCGCATCTTTAGAATATGCAGCCCGCCGGAAACAAATCTACCATATCCATTAGATCCGTAGTATCATTCGGAGTTAGGACCACTCGCTTTCCGAATTTTTGTTAATGGTATAGCCAAGTCAAACTAGTGGTGCTACAGAATGGCACAGACTTTCCCATATTAGTTTTCTATTTCCTTGGGTCTGGGCTAGCAATTCGGAATTACTCTTGCCAGCTACCATCATGCGACGTACTCTTGCCAGCTACCATCTATCGTCGCCCAAAGTACATTTTTTAAAATATTTTCTCATTTTTTCGGTTTCCTAATGGTAGAACGGAAATATTAATTTTAGAATATTAATGAACCCAAAAACCTGGCCCTAAGTGGCAATTTTCTTTAAAAAAGTTTGAGCCGTTTTTAAGAAAATGGCGTTTAAGCGCTACTAAAAATGCGATATTTGAAGCTCTTTTGCACAAAAAAGTTTTGAGTTTTCAATAAATTTCATTTCAAGTCATTTGAAGCACTTACACTTACAAATATAATAATGATTACAAATTGCTGGTAATGTGCATACTAAAGTTGTGAGAAATCTTTAAAACAAAGTACATTTGTGTAATTTTTGAAAAAACAAACAAAAAATGCCTCAAAATAAACTTTACGTCGAATTAAAGAGTGCAATTAGCACTCCCCGTTCCAAAAGTTTGAAAAAAATGAAGCCATTTATGAGAAAATGGCGTTTGAGCATTTCAGAAAATGCGGAATTTTGAGCTAGTTTTCACAGAAATCGGTTGAGTTTTCGACAAACTTTACTTGATAGTATTTAAAGCACATGCATTTTTAATATAACAATGTCAACAAATTGCCGCTAATGTAAATATTAATGAAGCGAAACAAGTCAAAAAATTACATTTTTGCAATTTTTGAAAAAACAACAACAAAAAATAGAACAATATGGCGTTTATGTCATCTCATAGAGTACGTTAGGCACTATACCTACCAAAAGTTTAAAGGAAAAATTTAGAGCCGTTTTTGAGAAAATCATGTTTTTGTAATTTTTACTTTCCCGTATACGTACGAATATACGGAGTAATATAAGTAGTACAGGGAAAGTTATGTAACGCTGCGCGAAAAAATGACAAATTTTCGACAGATTGCCGGGCCATGATAACGAAAAATTTGATAAATCCAGTTGCTATATTAAGGGAAGAAATCACCTAACAAATAGTGTAGCCAGAATCACTGTTTTGCGGATCTTTGATACCGAATAACCAATTGAATGCAAAACGTCCGTCCGTCCGTCTGTTCGGTGTATGTGAACAACACTAGCGCCTAAACTATGCAAACGGTTTTTTCCACATTGAAGAAACCCCTGTGAATCTTGCCAGAATTGAAGCTCTGAGATTTTGAAAAATATTCATTAATTTTTGGAGGTACTTTGCATGAAGCGCCCCGGACATTTTCAAAATTTTCTCGAAAACGGCTCCAATTTTTTTTCTTTTATATATTTATATATCTTTCTTATATATATATATATATATATATATATATATATATATATATATATATGAATAAGCAAATAAAGTAATAAATAAAAACTATATTTATCAATTACACACATTACTCTGATAAAAGTACGTATTAAATCAAATTTTGTATAGTTTAATAGATTTTGAATTTTTTAAATGTATATTGTCAATACGTAATTAATTTGACAAGGTACCTGGCGGCTGTGACCAACAACTGCTCTGCATCAATGTTAGGCTTGATAATGCAGATAGGTCTGTTTATGAAGCAACATAATCCTCTCAGAAATCACAGGCAGGTTGGTGGTGCAGAAAGGTAGACTTTTATCTTAGATAGAAGAGGGGGAAACCAACCAGGAAAAGGAGTAAAGCTACAAGGTTTCTGTTTCGCATAGGAAGGTTTTGTGTAACTATTGAAAGCTAGTTGCATTTTTTGGGATAATTTTCTTCAGTTTATGGATGGATGCCCGGATGGACGTCTTTCAAAACTGTAAGATGAGACGCTTTTGAACGGAAACTTGGTAAGTACGTCAGGAATAAGATGCAGCTGCACCGTATGAAAGACGATCTTAATTTCTGGGGGGGGGTACTTTACTATCAGGGTCCCTGTGAGACATTCAAAACTTAATACGATTCCCACGTGCATGAGTAGTTTTCTGGGGCGACTAGGGTCCTTAGTTCCGTAAGTGTAGTCGTAATGCATGTTACATGCCGAGAGGTGCCAATGTTCCTCCTTCGATGGAAGGCGTGTTGGCCGCCGACATACACGCCGGTATGCGGGTGTTCCATTTGCAGATCTTTCCTCCCAGCAGGATACCGCTGCAGCGTCCATACTTATCTGACACGTGTGATAGTGTGGTGCAAGGCGCGAGACCTGTTTGTTAGAGTACTGCTCCGTCATGGAATTGATCGGAGAAACCTCGTTAAACTACCTACGATTATCAAAACAGCGAGCTGAAAGAATTCTCCTCCAGACAGTAACAGAATTCAAAGACTCGCTACAGTCGGCACTGGCACCCTGGGACCTCGCAGCCAGCGTCGCTGCAGAGGCTGAAGCTGTCGCCACTATCACAGCCGGCACCTCCCCCCCCTCCCGGGCATTCGCACCCTGTCGCTGAATCAGCCCCATTCCTACTTGTTCGCATGCAACTTCCACTCACTCGGCCGCCACAATTATCATAAAAGAATTTAACTTATCTTGTCATCAGTTGCTTCTCTTTATTCTTGTAAGAACAGTTCCCACCCCCACCACTTTACGCCGCCCATCGCGTGATAATTCAACTGATTACCGGCGATTCCTCTTCAGGAAGATTAACGCCGCAATGATAGCAACGGCGCGGCGCGGCAGTAGCGACCTCAGGCGCGCGTGCACGTTGCCGTTGCGCACGTGCCGAGGCACTCACCATGCTACCACGGAGTCGCGGGGCTCCGGCTTATCAGAAAACATTTGAGTACCAATCAGCGTACGGCAAGGGCGGTTCCTGGCTCGGTTACAGGTTTGTACAACTCTCGCTTTGATTACTTTCCTTGATTCTCAAAGACATTCACTTACTCTCTGTACCAATTTCTGTGTAGCACGGTGGCCTATTATACGTTTTGTCGTCAGGCGATTTTTCGGTACCAAGGACCCAATACACGTGGATTCGGACTTTACAACGTGTTGGAGGACAGGAACAAGATTTATCCACATTGTCGCTAGGGCCCGACTATAAGAGTTTTTCTACAGAAATATTTCCGATTTCCTCCGCAACACTGTAATACTTTTTCTTTACTTAGTAAACGTATTAAGGCGAGAAAGTAAAAAATAGAGATGATTGATGACGGGTGAAAAAGAGGTAAAGAAGATTGGCGAAAATAATTTGCATTAAACATGATTTTCTCAAAGTTTGAAAGAACACAAGCTGTTTTTTTCTTTCCTGTATACTATACGTACGTATAGTATAGGGAAAGTTATGTAATGCTGCGCGAAAAAACGGCGGATTTTCGGCAGAAAAACTCTTAGTACAAGGCCCTGGTAATGAAAAAGTAAATAAATCCAGTTGTTAAATTAAGGCAGAATTAATTAAGGAGATTTTCGGCAGAAAAACTCCTAACACGTGGTGCAGCCACAATCCCTGTTTTGTGGGTCCTTGATATCGAAAAACCGATTGAAAGCAAAACGTCTGTCTGTCCGTCTGACGGTCTGTGAACAATGCTAGCAATTGAACCGTTCAGCCGATTTTCTCCAAAATTGATACTCCCCGATCGATCTGGCTGCTCTCGTGGCTCCTTGAATTTGAAATCGATATTTTAATTTTTGGGGGAACTTTCCATGAAGTCCCCAGGACATTTTCAATTTTTTTGAAAAAACGGCTTAAAATTCTTTCTTTAAATTTCTTGAAATAATAGAGTAAAATACACTTATTAAGGTGGCATAGGACCGATTTTCACGGTTAACTCTGAATTTTCAAAAATTGCGAAAGTTTCAATTTTATTCGGCGTCTTCCTCCAACTACAAAATTGCAGATTAAGATTTTTCCTTCAAATGAAATTAGTTCTCCAAAGTGAGTTCTTTGATTAAGGTCAGGTACATTTTTTTAAACGTTTAGTAGTTTTCGCGCAATATTGCATGCAAAGAGTGCAATTTTAAAAAATTACAAAAACACGGTTTTCTCAAAATCAGCTCCAATTTTTTTCCTTAAACTTTTGGTAGGGATGGTGCCTAATGTACTCTGTGAGATGACATTAACAACATGTTGCTCTATTCTTTTGTTTTCTCAAAATTTAGAAACATGTATGTACGAATGCGGGAAAGTATAAAGTTACTATACCACAACGCGATACGTGATTAGTAAATATTTAATGACGAACGGCTCTGCCTTGGAACTTTGCTCTCGGATGACGCCGTGTCATAACTGGAAATCCTTCTGGTCGGCCGTTTGGCGTGAGCAGTGACCCATTAAGTCGGCATGCGCAGCTGAGAAGTGATGGAATAACACAATCATACATTTGTATTTTCAGTCAAAATCAAAACGCCTTGTTTTTGGATTTTTCCCGAGATACTGGGCCTCTAACGAAACTAGTACGTACTACCTCACGTGACCGGAGACTGCGTAATGATTTCTTTCAATTTCTGCGCGCGTTGGAAACTGGTAATTTTCTCGTAGATAAAAAATCAATTCTGATAATATTGGTCAATAAATTATTATCTTCTTCAATTATTAAGTATTGACAGCAAATATATTTTCTCGTTGAAAATCAATTTTATGTGATTGTAGATTTTATACCAAAGTACAATTTACAGTAAGCAGGATTAATGAATATTCATTGGATTATTGTCATTCCCTAAAAGTTTAATAAAAAGTCATATAAATAGATGTCCTTGGATGAGTGTGTTACTTTGGCATACATTCTGACTACATGGAATTCATGAGTACATATGCATAATGTATTCGTAGTATGTGTACATGCCGTGGAAACCTGATTGGCATTCATGAGATTAAAACAAAAACTGATACCAATTACAAGCAGCTGTAACAAAAATGGGAAGTTTAAAATAATTTTTCAACCGTTCATTTTCGAAAAGCAGTCATCTCCTTTGGCGGCATTTCTCGTGAAACTGATTAATTTTTCCATAAGACGCGTGAAAAACTTCCTTCTTTCAAGCGACCACCTGATTCTATGCGCCTGGCCCATTGGCCAGGTACATATGACATCTGTTTTCACCTCTAGCGAATTGAATAAGAGGCGGGAGCGCGGTGCAAATACTATTAATTCACTCTCTTCTCGCGCCGGGGCTCGTGTCAGATTACTTAGAATAGTGACATCTAAGAGTCGCATATCTGGAAGAGGGCATTCATTGTTTCGTAAATCAAAGATGAGTTTCAAAGAATGTCAAGGAAATAACAACGCGTTTTTTGTTGTTGTTATTTAAGGTCAATTAACTACTAGGCCATTAGCGACCACTATTGGATGTAACGTTAGGGTATGAGGATGAAACGATACGGTGATGATAGGGGGTGAAAGGACGAACACATGCAACCATGCCCGAGGCCGGATTCGAACCCGCGACCCCTCGGTTGGAGATCACAACGCCACTACTGCTTTAGCGATCTCAGCCACGGGGCCGACAACAACGCGTTTGTTTCGCCCGTCCTGCAGCATTTTCGCCAGGTTTGCTAACTCTTGCTTCCCGTCTGTGGGAATTTGTCGACCAGCAGGTCATGCCGCGCCGCTGCGCTGGTGCGTAGCCGATTTCAAGGTCTTTTGCAATATCTTTCGTGTGACTGCGCTGCTTAATGAATGTGAAATGCGTTTTGAAGTCTAGTTTTCTTATGTGTTTGGTTCGGTAAGGAAGGGAAGTGGGCTTTGCTAAAGATAATAAGTGACAATTGAAGAGTGTTTGACACTGGTCGAGAGGAGGGGAATTCTAAAGAACGAGAAACGATTTTCAGACAGAAAACTTGCTGACAATAGTAAGTGCGGAGAAGCATACATTAATATAATTACAAAAAGAACAAAGAAAGCACTTTTGGGAAGTTTTGAAACCTGTGAAGCTAGAAAAGAATGGAAATTTAAAACACGGCTTTATTTTTAGTAAAGTCTATTCATGGATGAATCAGTCTGTTTTGTATTTATGATACAAGTATTGTAAAATGTTACTATGTGAATAATGCACAACCTTTAAGCACTTTGTAAAAATTGCACTGTACTGAAATTTTGGTTTAAATTGGACCATTAATCCTGCGAAAAGTGACGGGCTGATTTTAATAGAAGTTAATTGCTTAATATGGTCGACGGAATATTACAACCCTTCTTTTCTAATTTTACTTACATTACGAAACTGATCATTTTTGTCAAAAGTGGGCTATGGATTATTAGAATATTCAGATTCTAACAACTCTTATTAAGACATTGATCTCAATTTCGTAAAGTTTCTCTTGAGACAAAGTGAATAAAATAATTTTACGGAAAACATTTTATTTCGTAGCAAATAAAACAATTACACCTTATGTAAATTTCCCGTAACCTCATAACCTTCATTAAGCGGTCACCTCTGTTTAACCTTGAGTAGACGGCCCGTTTTTACCGGAACCAATGACGACTTTTAAGACAGGTTTCACTGTATTTCTCTACATCATCGATTAAACACTAATATATGTATATAACATTCGAAGAACGTTAGTTAACTTATTATTTTTCCCACGTGAATTTTTACAAAATTACTTATACTTCAAGTTATTCTTCAAGTTCCATGAATAGGCAGCTTAGCGCTAGCTCGATAATACACATAGTGCACGTGCACTAGCGGGCCAAGGCATTACTTGGGTCGGCATCACACGAGTTCTCCAGCCCGAAGGAATAAGCGGAGGATTCAGAGAGAAATTTTGGGAGGGGAAATTCAAAATGGTTTGGTCCAATGTGTCATATTACAGATTGTGTTAAATGTCGGAGGCCACACCGAGCTCATACAGCGGTACAATTTTATTCGTTTTAATGATAATCAGAAACTATTTTTGCTTCTAAGTTCCGTGACAAGTTGAAATTAATAGTTAATGAAAAAATTTTAGGGGGGGGATTTCCTTCATTTCCCTCCCAGTGGATCCGCGCCTTAGTAATTGAAGGATTTATTTTCTCTCGCTGTTGAACATTGAGCATTCCCTGAACATTTTTGCATAGTCCTGAAGCAGCCTACAATTAGATTCCACCAGTTCGTACAACGTCATGAGATCTGTGAGATCACGACCCTTCTTCCCTACCGCACACTGTATTACAGCCTCGAGTGGTATCCTCCGCTAACGGTTTCCGATGCGAACTCGTTTGAGAATCCCGTCACTTCGAAGTCGCGTGGTCCAGTCATTCAGTCATTTCTACGATAAGCACTGTGAAGAATCTCAGAAACGTGAACTTCTAAAAACCCTCGAACAATAGTGTTTCTTATGATTATTTCGATTCAGTTCATTAATGATTGTTCTTTTTGACATGCTGACCTGATTTTGTTTTATTATTGTGACAATTTATTATTTTTAAATGAATTTGTCCTTATTGCAAAATTCAGTGTTATCACTTTAATACCATACACTAGCGGAATGTGACGTCGCCGACGCTTTAAACCTTCGGTTGTTTGATTTTTTTCTTTCTTCGTCTTCGTCGTCTTCTTCTTTTTCGTGTTGTTCTCCTTTGTCGTCTTCTTCGTTTTCTTCTTCTTCGTCGTCGTCTTCGTCTCCTTTTTCGTCGTCTTCTACTTCTTCTTCGTTGTCGTCTGTCTTTCTCTCTTTCTTTCTTTCCTATCTTTCTATCTCTTTCTCTTCGTCGGTATTGGTACTGGAGTTTAATCAACGCCACCTACATCTAATTAGGGGGCGTTGATTTATACTGCGATTTTCCTAACTTTGCCTCTCAAGGCCCGCCTTCCCAATGGAATATGTAACGGTATTTCGCGTCTTTCTTAACCGTGCCGCTAGGTATCGCATGATCATAGCCATACATAGCCATAGACATACTAGCGAGTTATGCCTAAGCAGAGGCGCAATACTACAGAATTTAAAAAAAAATCATATCTTGACTATTTTGGAATCAAACTTGAAGACCGAAGTAGTCATTGGGCAACCCACAAAGTATGTAGAATGTGCATTGAAGGGCTTCGTTGTAGGGTCAATGCCAAAAGACAGTTGTTATCTTTTGGAATACGTATGGTTTGCCGAGAAAGCAGTCAACCCATAATAATGACTGCTACTTCTGTTCGTGTGATGTGAAGGGGTACAATTCTAAAAATAAAAAGCAAATTGTGTATCGAGTGGCCATTTTACCTGTCTCCCATGGGCCTTCTGTACCTGGGATGGCCTGATGATTATTCTAAAACTTGGACTTTCAAACTATGGTTCATGTTAGTGAAGGCTATTTATTGATGCTTCCAAGTGCAGTTTAAAGGGAAATCTTCTTCCTTAATAGAAACTTTTTTGGTTCAATGCTCGTTGTCTATTGAGAGATCCGAAGAATCGTACGAAAATTTGCAACCAATGTTTTTGCGAGTAAACTACAGTAAACACAACTGGCAAGTTTGTGGTGATTTTAAAGTTCTTACGATGCTGCTGGGTCAACAATCTGATTTTATCAAATGTCCGTGCATTGTTTGCTTATGGGATAGCAAGGTAAGAGTTTATCACTGGACGGGTTAACAAAGACTGGCCACTTTGAGAACGTTTGGAAATAGGTTGAAAAAATGTGCGCCAAAGCCTTGTGAATCCTAAAGTTTTGCTGTCATCTCTCCACATTAAGCTTGGCTTAATGAAACAATTCGTAAAGGCTTTAAATAAGGAAGGAGACTGTTGCAAGTACGTTCGTGAGAAATCCCCAGTACTATCTAAGCAAAATTAAAAGAAGGTATATTTAATGGTTCTGATATAAGAAAATTGATGTCAGATGCAGCATTTAAAATACTATGGATGAAAGCAGCTTGGATATCTTTTTGTAAAGTTGTTTCAGAATGTCTTGGTCCTAATTACAGAAACACCGTGGCTAACATGCTTGCAGCATACAAGGAACTTGGTAGAAACATGAGAGTGAAAATTCATTTCCTCTTTTCTCAAGTAAATTATTTCCCTATAAATCTAGGATTTTTGAGCCAAAAACAAGGCCAACAATTTCACAAGGATATGCTGGAATTCGAAAGGAGGTACCAGGAACGTTGAAGCATCAGTATGCTTACAGACTATTGTGAAATGTTAAAGCGTGAAATACCTGAAGACAAGTATAAAAGAAAAAAAGAACAGGAGTACTTTGTCAAGTAAGAAGTAACGGGTACAAACTTTGTGTGAAATAATGAACAGGAGTAATTTCTCAATTAAGAAGCAACGGGTGTAAAATTTGTGTTTCCAATAGGGAAGAAAACAAGACAAAATAAAACAAAAACACTCTTGTGGCATGTATTAACAACAATACACATTAATTTCAGCAAGTTGTGTATTTTAAATATTGATTTTCTTTAAAATAAAAAATATGAAAACGTTTGTGATGAAATTCGCGTAATTGTACAATACACGTAAAGTAATTTAACAATAAACCCTTACGTGATAGAAGTAAACTGATTGAAAATCCACATTCAGCACATCGATATTACACAAAATCAAGTTTTTTACTTTAGGCAACAAAAAAAGTTTAAATTCGCAGGCTAGTGTTATCAGTTCCCCATCCCTTGTCGCCACCGCTCCCGGCCTTGCCTCCCCACGAAAAGGCCAAAGGCCGCAAGACCACCTTCCTCAGAGGCAACAATTGCACGGGTCACTAAATGAAATATTATCCATTTAATTTAAAATCACATGTCAGAAAGTACAATTTTATTTTCAAGTTACTATCAAAACTTTAAAATAATATATCAATCCATTCCTCTTTATATGATTTACCCATTGCGAATGAGAAAAATATATAGTTCTTTTTAAAATAACCCAAGATGATTAAATTTCTCGAAAATTAAAAATATTATAAACAATATCTCAAACGGCATATTACTTGGCTCCTGGTTCCGCATTGTTTAATGAAATTGATTTCGTCAACTATTTAGAAGTTATGGGGTTACCCTTGTTGGTGGGACACCCGGTATGATATTACTTGAAACATTTTCTTTGCATTGCTAAACCTTTTTTAATAAAACCTTTTTTATCATTTAATGATTAATTATCATTTAATTTTCATATTTTTTATCATTTAATTCATTTTGAAAACTACATTTACACAACGTCGATGAATCTTAATGACAATTATTTAAAGATATTTCAATTTTTTTTAGTAATTCTCCGCTCATATTTCATCTAGGCAATAATCTCTAACTTTTTATGGTACATCTATGTCTTTTATAAAAGTAAAGAAAAGTATATAATCCACTGTTATTTTTTATCCATTTTTAGTTCTTTCATTTATATCTGCTTCTTCTGTATATTTCATAATCAACAGATTTGAATGATTTTGTGTGGTCACTTTCAACTTAAAATTGAAAACTAAAGAAGCAAAAATGAAAACGTGAGAACTTTATTTAGTGATTAAAATTTTCAATACACACGCCTGCTTCCCAAATTTGCATTCATTCGATCCATCAGGCAAATTACTGCGTATTTACGTTCTTGACCTCTGATTTATATTCTGAGCACATCCATCATTTAAAAACGATTGCCGCGACCGTCGGCGAATTCAAAATTAGATAATCAGCTGGATTAAGTGCCTTACTACGTCTTCTTGAATTAGGGGTCTCCACACTCGTTTCTGATCAGAAAGTTGCCTGAAATGTTTGGTGAAATTAACAATCATAAATTGTCTTTTAAATGTTTAGTAATTACTATTTACTTTTTCGCATATAACATACGTAGCATGTAGAGAAAGTTATGTAACGCTGGAGCGAAATATGGTGATTTTCCTGCAGAAAAATTCGTATTGTAGGTCCCCAATACCGAAACGGTGGAAAATTCTTGTTCCTTGAAGTAGTAAATTACTTCCTCACTTCTTACTCGTTGTGTGGCCAGAATCCACGTTATGTTGGTCCTTGATATTGTAATACTGGTTTACGCAAAAACCTCGGTCTGTCTGTGGCCAACGCTAGGAGCTAACCGTAAGCAGAATTTTCATCAAAATTAATATTTCATGATCAATCTGGCTGATGTCGCAATCCCTTGAATTTGAAAAGGATATTTCAACTTTGATATTTTCAATTTTTTCACATGAAGGCTTAAATTCATTTTAATTTTTTTTCTCAAAAACTGTTTAAAATATTTGGACTAAATTCTTGGAATTGAGTAAAATGGAATTGAGTAAAGTATGCCTATAAAAATGTCGGAGGTCCAATTTTTGTTGAATTGTCTGATTTTCAAAATTTACATAAGTGTCACACTTTTTTCGCGTCTTCCTACAACTATAATACTGGAGGTAGAGATTTTTCTTCTGAATGACATATGTTCTTCAAAATTAGATCCTTAAATGAGGTCTTGTTTTTTTTTTTAAGTATAAGAAATATTCATATAATTTTGCGTGAAATAAAAGTAATTTTAAGAAGATTTTATTGCAAATGGTTCCGATTTTTTCTTTAAACTTTTTGTAAGGAAAGTACTAAATGCACAGAGTTACATGGCATAAAATATATATTGATGTATTCTTTCGGTTTTTCAAAAATTTCACAAAAGGAATTTTTATATCTCTTTCACGTCGATATTTACTAGATTATGGACGTATTTATACATTATTGCGTTTGTGAGCCCATGAGATATAAATGATTTGTAATGAAGTTTCTCGAAAATTCAAAAGTGTTCTGTGAAAGTTAGCTCAAAATTGTGCATCTCAGAAACGCTTAAAGATTTCTCACGAACGGCTCTCTCATTTTTTTTAAATCAAAATTTGCACGTAGGACAATGTTTTACTCTTCTATAATATTATCGTCTCCTATATTATTTCAGAAGTATACCTTCCCTTTGCGGCTATCACACGCAACGAATCTTTATAAATGAGGTCTCTAAAAAAAGAGAATTTCACGGAGACATGGCGAATTGCACTTTGCCTTTAAAATTAGGAAGGATTTGTTTAAAAAAACGCATCTAAATATTCATGTAAAATGCAAACCGCAACGCACGGTAGGATTTGTGAATTTATATCGTTAAATAACTCCTAAACAAAGCGTTCTAGGGCCTTAAAAACTAACATTTTGAGGCCAGAAACGTTCCTCACACCGTAATCTAGAGAATGGCCATTCTATATCTTGACCATTCTATTACATTTTGCTGGTTCGACGCTTCTCGATTCCACTCCACCTGTTCAGAGCCTGTAGAATCTGCAACTGTATGTAAAATTAATTATTTGATATTCTATGCGATTGAATTACACGGGTGTGTCTTTGTTCGATAATTAAGTTAAATATGAATAGTTTGTATTGACAAGGCTGTATTGTACTGTTACCAATTACAAGGTGCCATGCAGAATAAGTGACGGAGGGTCTAGAAGAAAAATATGTATTACAGGCTTAATATGGAAATGGAAAAATAAGGAAGAGGGTGGGGTACAGCAAGCGAGAATTCTTGCACGGGTATGCTTGTTAAAGTCATATTCCAATTCTACTTTTAGGAGACCGGAAATTTTAGAAAATAGGTAGTAATGTCTTTTAGGGCCGATAGAAATCAGTTGGGAAGAGAGTAGGGCAAAGCCGAAAAGGTAACCTTTACTAAAGAGATAAGAAAACTAACAAGTGCGAGTCGGTCCCATTCTGAAGCACTACTATTTTTTAACATCACTTTACAGACATCGCAAGTGATATTATAAACATTACGTTGTAGCCATACTCACAGGAAATTACCTTTCTCAAAAGTAGAGGATCTGCGAAATAAGTTCTAGTATCAGGAGAAGGTTTTGCATTCTGCATTATTGTTTGGGTGTATTGAGATACGCCAGAGACGTGTGTCATTTGAGATTAAATGTGTTTTGGATGTACACTCGACTGAAGATTGAGAATTACTTTGGTTGGAAAGTAATATCAACACTCATGTTATAGATAATGACAAATACAAAAATATGCAAAATCTCAAAATCGATTTCCCCTCTATAAATCGTTGTTTGGAAAATAACTTCCAAGACAATGGAAATGCTTGTGGAGCATGCTTAAAGTAATAACAATTGGAATATAATTATAATCATCTTTCAAATATTTACATAATATGAATTGTGTCCCATGATACACACACTATATTGGCTAGTTTTCTATTTTTATTGCATGAGCTCTGATTCAAATGTTGCTCAACCCTGTCATCGTTACATTTATTCATGATTTAACTACTCAGTATAAAAAGTGGGATACAGATTCTGGATCTCATTTCAACGTACGCAACGCACTCTTCGCTTTATACGTCACATACAATATTTACTTAATTACAATAAACAATTAACAGTAAATCTATGATTTGGTCTAGGCTTACATCCTAATTCTAAACGTTTAATAAGTCTCTCCACATTCAGTCTTGTGATAGCCTATAAATATAATCCTTCAATTATAGTTATAACTAGGGCCCGGATGTTTATGGCATGTCAATATATTTTTCCTTTGCGTTATTTCCATGGAAAATGTAAAATAAGCATGATTTTATGTACATTGACTACAATTATGATATTTGAATGTGTCATATAAAGTAATGTTTGACCCTCTTTTACCCCTTGGTCATTTTCCCTTAACTTTTCGTGTTATCATTTTTCGTTAATTTTCCGTATTATGATCATATTTTTTCCATTAATTTAAATATATTTTGTCATATTTTCATATTTTTGATTCCATTTGCGCATATTTGCTTGCAGTCGTCTCAGAGAGATTTCTCATATTTTCTAATTGTTATCTAATTTCTTATAATTTATAGTCTGCATTTCCTATAAATATATGAATTACGAGGGCAAGCTATATAGACGGAGAAAAAGCGTACAAAGTACCACATGCGAAGGAACTGTTAGTTCAGTTTTGTCAGGTTTTGTGCCAAGGACAACCGCATGTATAAAATTTACTTATTAACTCTATCGAGTTAGAATTGTCTTCACGGGGCGCCAAAGCAGAATGTGTGATTTGCGAATGTGGTAGATTTTAAAAGTATATTTTCAATAAAATGGTTAATTAAACACTCAGGAAAGATTTTGAAGGTTTCGAAAATGGAACCAGAAAATTTGAGTCATATTTCTGGTCATGTTTTCATATTTTGTAGGTCATAAATGTTTGCACATTTCTAACATTTTTAGGTCATAAACATCCGTGCCCTAGTTATAACGAATTCAGGGAGACACTTTTATGACGTGAATTGGACCAGAGACAATCGCCAGCCGCATTCGGCCCAGAGCGGCTGATTTGGAGACCTAACCCTGTCAATTGCAAGCGCGAGGCGGCGAGCGGCGCGCCCAGCGCGGCCACGCGGCCAGGGCTATAACTGCGGCGGCGAGCGCGCGGCGAGCGTCTGTGTGCCTGTGGCAGCTCAGGTCAGCGCAGAGCAGCGGCCATGGCGGAGGGACTGCAGGTGGCGTACCCACCGCTGGAGCAGATGCTCGCCGGCGACCCGCGCCTCGCGCGCGCCGACCTGCAGCACCTGCAGGATTGGCTGGCCAAGCAGCCGCACCTCCCGCCCATGCTAGGTAAGGGTCGGAAGTTTAAAGGTTATTACCAGGGGACGGGTTTTAATGAAATGTATTTTTCTTTTCACTTTAGGACAATGCCTTTTAGTATATGCAATAATTTAATGTTATGACAAAAGGAAATAAACCATTTTTATACGATGTTTTTGGCATTTTTCTTCGATGGAAGTCATTTTTAACCATTTAGAAGACCTAAAATTGAAGAAGTAAACTAAAGAAACTGAGAAGTCATTTTTTACCATTTTCTGTCCGTTTTTTAAGCATTTTTCGTTGATTTAATCTATTTTAATATTTTATTGATACTTGCTTCAAATAGTATTTATGAGATGCAACAAATATTTTCCATGGAATTCCTAAGTAGGCTATTCGATTTCTTCGCTCAGTAATTGTACTGTCAGCATATGACATTGTAAATCTAAGGTAACGCCTATCAGCGCCCTTGTCGGTTCAGTCGATTTCGGTATAACCACAGATGTCTTGGTGAAGAAAAGTCCAAAACAAAAGTTTCACGCTGTGTTCACTTGAACGAAAGGAAGAAGCCTCGATTATATCAGTAACATAAGTTTGAGTTGTTCATCGGAACTGATTTTGATCAGATTTTTTACGTAATTTTTGCTTTAGGACATTTTAAAAATATTTTAAGAGCATTTCATAGATAATTTTTGGGAATGTTTTTGGTCATCAAAATTCGTCCCCTACTTATTACAATACTAGAGTTTGATTTTAACATTAGAAAGCTGGCAGTGCTGATCTACCTACAAATAATGGGAACTGACGAAATGATTGCTTTAAAAACTAGTGGGTCTACAACTGCATGTACTATCTCACGATATTGCTAATGACTACGTAATATTATAATATGACAATTTCTGTCTTACACTTCAGCTACCATTTGAAAAACTCTTAAACAAATGGAGCGTCATGAATACGTATATTTTTTTAAATTCAAACGATTAAATGAAACCAGCATTCTACCATTGAATTCAGTGTAGTCACGTTCTACATAAATGTAGCAATGCTGTGCGATGCGTATTTTAGCAGTAAATAAAATTATTATATTAACGCGAACCAACGGTCGTCATTATCGCCTTCTGTTATCAGTGCGGCGTTACATCAATGGGCAACAATGACCTCTAATTCGTATAGGATACACATTTTGCAAATTATCGATTTTGATACAGCTAGCAAGAAATTGAAAATGGGTAGAAAATGTAATAATAAAATATAGTAATGTTATATTTAATATTCAGACTACATACCTTACTTCACATGACGGGAGACCAGTCAGAAGCATCGAGCTAGTTCCGGTTGAGGCGGTGTCCAATGAAAGATATTTCTGGAAGCGGAAACCCGCAAGCTGACATCTAGGTCCAGCACCACTACCACCACCACCACCACCACCACCACCACCTCCTCCTCCTCCTCCTCCTCCCCCCTCCGGGATGAAGCCTACACTACATTTACGGGAATAATTACCTTAGTAGTTGTGGCGCCAGAGAAAACTAATGAATGAATGAATGCATGCCCTATGTGATGTGTGGCAGATGAGGAGTTGGCGCCGTTCCTGGCGAGCAGCGAGTACAGCCTGCAGCGCGCCAAGCAGCTGGTGGACAAGTTCTGGACGATGCGAACGCACGCGCCCGAGCTGTTCAGCGGGCGCGACCCCGCCGACGACGCCAACCGCGACCAGCTCCAGGCCTTGTGAGTCCTCTTGCATCGTTTCGCGTTATTTTTTCTTCAATTACCCGAAACAGAATCGCCGATTTCGCGTTAATTTCGAGTCGGCGATAAGAAAATTGAAGTACTTTTAAATATATTGTGACCCAACTTACCCTGAGATCCTGTTTTATTGGGAACAGGAACAATTCTATAGGTTGGAGACATAAAGTTTCTATGGTGTTGAGGCTGCGAATATAGGTTGAGTTTTTTGTTTTATTTTTTTGTTTTTGAATATTCCTCCCCTCCAGTTACCCTGGAGAGGCAGGAGTTCATTAACATTCAGGGGATACATTTTAGCTGCAGCCGGTTGGGCATATGCAGCAGGGAGCGGGCCTGTCTTAAAATACTAGTTATAACTATCTTATGAACTAATAAACTGCTGCAACTGCCTCTTTGAGCATTGGCTAGTTTTATACAATTGTTATGGAGTTTCTAAAAAAGTTCTTTTTATTGTACATGTTTTCTTCTTCTTCTTTTTCTTCATTCACACTCACATTCATTCTTAAACTATGTGTACAAATACATTCGTACTCACACATACACCATTTCACTGCACTATTTACACTATAAACACTTTTATTCGCCTTTTATTCCTTGTTTTGAGAGAGCTTCTGAAATATACTGCAGCAGACCTGTCGCTTTAATGCATTCACACAAGGGAAATGTCTGAAACGAGAAGTATTGACGAACTATTAGTATACTTCCACGAAAGACTCATTGAGTAATGAATAAATTGCCAGTTTTTACCTGGTCTAGGGAAAAACGTTTCTCTCACTTCTTTTGTTCGTTTTCGGGCATACGCGTGCCGAGCTGCTTTGGCGCGGTGCAAAATAATAGAGAGTTTTTGCACCCTCAGACGTGAAGTATTATCGGTCTTGTGCTCATGCGCAGTTCCAGTTTCGCATCACTTTAGTGCATCTGCACATGCGCAGAAGATTGATAGTGCTTCACGTTCGAGGGTGCAGAAACTCTCTACTGTTTTGGCGCGATGTATTTTAGAAGCTGCTTGTTCTTAGAGAACACAGCTCTGAACGCTACAAACGCGCGTAATCGCGTTAGTCGATTCACACGCGTTTACTGCTTCTATACAGACTAATAAAACGGCTGGGAAATCACTGCTGTAGCTGTGAATTTTCAAATAATGATTCCGTCACATCTTGTAGAGAAAACACGAAATTCTACGAATTCGCAACAATGCCTTAGTGGTTTAGCGAAGCGTCGGGGAGGCGGCGCCATCTGGTCGGGCATTCCTGTAACAAGTAGATGCCCCGTTGCTAGGAGAAAAGACGGAATGTGACTTACCGGTCTTTTTGGAAGTAGCCCGCGGTTTTTGGAGCTCTCTTGGGGAGACCAAAAACGGCTCCAATATTTCTGTACTTTTTCCACAAACAGAGCAAATTACGCTTACAAATGGCGTAAATCTGATTTTCGTTGACTCTGAATAATCAAACATTTCAAATGTTCGAAATGATGTGAGAAAATACGTACGTGTTTTAGGACCTAGTTTATTTAATGGCGGCCTTGCAGCAGCAAAAACGCTGCCAAAGCAACACATCATTAGCAGATATTTAATGACGACCTGTTGCTTGAAGTCTTGCTTTCGAGTGACCTCACTTATGTCGTAAGCTATAACCCTCTAAGAATGATATTTCAGTCGATATGCGGAATATGAGAATAGACCGAATAATCAAATATTTGCATTTTTCAATCCAAATCGAAACTGTTTTATTCGTTGGAATTCCGAGTTCCTGGGTGTCGAACAAAACCACAGACGTTTCTCACGTCCGAAAAATGCGAAGCTTTCTTTGAATTTGTGCCCGCATTGGAAATGAAAAATATAAACCACTCTCACTAAAAAGGACATTCCTAGCACATACGCGTGCTGTATTATTGAAAGTGCTGTATTAGCCAAAGTGCTGTATTAGCCAAAGTGCTGTATTAGCGAAAGCGGAAGCGCCGGATTGTTCGACGTTCCGGTTGCTCGACAAATGTGTGGAATGGGAACCAGGATTGGCTTTGTGGGAAGAATCTTGGAAAATTAGTTTCTGCTTGAGGTCTAGGGTAAAAAAATGATAATTTCAAATATGTATAAAATTGTTTAACATTGTTAACTAACCAATTGTTGCAGGCGATAACTTACTGTCGCTGGCGTCATTTCTGCTTGAGCTAGCACTATACTTTTTTTTTTCTTGGCGCGTGAGGGCCTGTCTGCACGATGGAATATCACACTGCATTTCGCATCTTTGTCGGTCGTGGCGGTAGATGTCGCGTGACCGCGACCGTTTCGAGCAGTGCTGGCGATCATGCGAGATCTAGCGGCACGACCGAGAAAAATGCGAAATGCCGGGAGATATTCCATCGTGAAGATAGGCCCTCACGCGCCTTCGGTTTTTCTTTCTTGGTGCACGTGGGTGTGTCAATAAAATGGAATATCTTACGGCATTTTGCGTCGTTCTCGGTTGTGCTGCGAGGAGTCGCACGATCGCGACTGTATCGAGCAGTGTTGGTGATCATGCGATTCCTGGCGGCACAACGGAGAACGACGCGAAATACCGTGAGACATTCCATTCTGATGACACATCCCCGCGCGCCAAGTAAGAAAAACCGAAGTCTAGAGGCCGGATGCGTTGTTGATCGTTACTTGTCGTTTGTGGGGCAGCCGGGTGGCGCGGCTGCCGCGGCGCGCGCCGGGCGGGCAGCGCCTGGTGGTGCTGGGCTACGCTCCCGCAACCGCCTTCGACCCCGCCCTGTTCGACGGCGCGCGCTCGCTGCGCCTGGCCACGGCGCTCATGGAGGTGGTGGGGCTGCAGGAGGCGCAGGCCGCCGCGCGCGCGCCGCTCGCGCTGCTGCTCGACGCGCACCACGTGACGCTGCCGCACCTCGCGCGCACGCCGCTGCCCGCGCTGCAGCGCCTCATGGCCTTCGTGCAGGTGAGCACACGCAGTCCATCTGGACAAATGCTGCAAAATCCAATGTAAATAAAATACAAATGTTGCAGAACAGATTCTTCAGAATAATTACCAACGCCCAATGGTTCATTTCAAACCATCAACTCCGTAGAGAATTTAACATGAACTCAATCACCCATCAAATAGTACGCCTATCCAATAACTTCTCCTCTAACATAAACTCAACAGATCGACTCAAACATTACAATTTAGCCTCAACAAACAACACACAGACCAGAATACACAATAGATACACGTTTGATTCCTTCCTAAAAATACTCTCAAACAATTGTGAACTGTAGGTACACTCATGTGGAATCTATCCCAATGTAATAGCAATAGTAAAACTGGGTTAAGCATAGTTTTAGTTAGTAGTAAGTCATCAATACATATGAAAGAGTGTAAACTGATCTTATGTACAACCCAACAAGCAATAAATAATTTAAAAAAACAAAAAAACTGCGCTGCCCTGCCCACCGCCACGAAGCATACAGAAAGGACACTCAACGCCACTGGTTACCGGGAGAGATGGCTCAGTGCATCAACTGATGTCACTGCAGTCCCTCTGACCGGGAGGTCCTAGGTTCGAGTCCCGACGGCGGCAGGATTTTCGACCGTCTGCTAGATCTAGTTCAGTCGCTGTCTGGGGAGAATTCTAGCGGCCGGCTGCTCTGATCGGTAGTTTTCCGTGGTTTCTGCGATCAACACCAGGCGAATGCCGGAGCAGTACCCTAAAAAAACGGGCCACGGACCGCGCGCGATCTTTCCTTCCTTTTCCTATCCTCACCCCTTACACATACACTAACATGCACTACACTGCCCCACATTCCGGGAGCTTCGGGTCTGGAGCTTAGAGCTTATCCCGACAGTTGACAGTCGGGAGCTTTGAGTGTGTCCCCGGTTGGGCGGTGAACCGCTGGTGGGAGATTCTTGGTTGAGGAGAAAATCCCGCTTGTCGACGGTAGATCGGCACCGGATCTCGCCATCCAGCGTGGAAAAGATCACCGCCACCTCCCGAGGGCTACACTTACGGGACTAATGACCTCTGTAGTTGACGCGCCCGGAATCACAAGCAATCAAGCCACTGGTTAGGGTATGTACCAAAACACGTCGGCAACCATACTTGGGTTTGTATTTCTTGGCGCATGGGGGCTTGTCTTCACCATGGAATATCGCACGGTATTTTGCGTCGTTCTCGTTCGTGCAGCTAGGAGTCGTGACTTATAGAGCTCTGACAGCAAAGCAAAGCGTTTCCGTGACAAGTTCCTTCTCTCACCGCTGAAGCAAGAGGGATCTAGCTTTTCTTTAGTTTTTCAAGTAGCTGGTTCTCCGTACATACCCCCAGTTCTCCGTACATACCCCCACACTGCCTCAGACATCGGAGTTGAGTTGGTTTTGCTCGTTCTGTGCTCCACCAGTTTGCGTCATGAACCACGTGACCATAGCACGGGCACTTCGTTTGAAAAGCCAAATCAGACGCTGGTTGCCATGTTGCATGGAGAGCGTTGTATTATTGAAACATTTTGGAAGTGGTACAAAATTACAATTTTCAACAGTAACCAATCAAAACTAACACGATGAAGGTGTACATGACGCAATATTTAAAAGAAATGCTTCATAAATCAGTTTCAATGTCTTGTAACGAGGTGATAAATTTGGTAACTGGAAGCATTTAAAATTCCCGCTAATATTGTGAAGCAAGCTGCTTTCGGATGCTCATTGGCTGAAGTCGGATTTGATGCGCAAGACATATTCCATCGTGAAGACAGGCCTTGATGGGCCACGTTATAAAAACCGAAGTATAGAGCTTGCCTCGGCTGGGGCGGTGTCCCGCTTGTAGGAGACCCTAATTGGGGTAAATCCCGCAAGCCGACGTGTAGGTCGGCTCCAGATCACCGCCATCTCCCGCGATAAAAACATACACTACACTAACCGGACTCGTGAGCCCAACAGTTGCAACCTGAATGAGTGGGTGTGCATTGCGCTTGTGGGTTAGAGGTCGTTAGGTCTAAAGATATTAGGTCTAATTTTTAAAGTCAAATGTCAGAAAGTCTATGAACACACGCCTAATGGAAATTTGGTCTTTTTTACGTCTAATGCCTTATTTTATGTAATAATGAAAAATGTCTAATAATATTTGGTGTAATTGTCAAAAATGTCTAATAAGCTTCGGTTTATCGTACACGAATGTCTATTCTATGATGCTGTTACAGAAAAATGCCACAAAATGTGGTTCACATATCATTATGTCAGTATGTCATAGTCTGAAATGAAATCAGTACTGGAATGATACTTTAATTTAGTAAGTACGTAATATACATAAGTTAATACAGATGTTAAAATATTCAGTCTGTAGCTCAATAACCGTAGGTATAAGTCGATATCACCCGAATCTCTACAATTTTGGTAATTTGCTATTCTTCGAAACTTTTGGAAAATTTAATTGACATTGTTAAAATATATACTTTTGATTTTCAGATGTTTAAAAATGAAGAAACAGAAACTTTGCTATTTCACCTTTGTAGATCTATTAGACCTTTAATGTTTAAATCTGTTAGACCTTATTAATTGAACCTCCTAATTGTAGACCTCTTTTTTTTGTATTAAACCCTTTGTCGCATTAGACCTGGTTCGCAATAGACGTCCTGTTCATTAGATCTCATGAGTAGAGACTAGATTTTTATGTTTTTTGTTTTTTCTACTAACCGTTCTCAAATTGGAATCTTGACGAATCATAGCTCTCCTAACACAATATCGAATTTTTCCGTTACATATTTGGTACTATATTACATATTTTACATATTTTGCTGTTTTCACAATATATTTTCTTATTTTATCAAATTTTCTCCAAATTAATTTGATGTTTTTTTAATGAAAATATGTATTTTTTAAAATCAGTATTTTTCCTACATTATTGTGGAGGTCTACGTGTCCAAAATATCATTGACACCTCGTTTTGTGACCTGTAACTTTAATTTCCGAGAAAAAATTGCGATCGCCAACGTGTAACACTTCGATGAAGATGCTACAGTGTATGTTTGCTGGTCGTAGATCTGGCCAGTTTGTGCGACGGCTTCTATTGAAGATTAGTCTGGATGCTACACTACGGTCCTGGATTACACTAGATTACTGCTGACCAGAAAGTTGTATGATGTAAAGTAGCAGTTTTTCTAAATGTAATTTCTTGCAATGTAAATGGTTTTTTTAATAAGAGAATTTTAATATTACATATTAATCCGATTTTACATATTTATTACATATAAGAAACACATTTGAGGTATTAGTTTTACCTCGTATGTTTTTTATTTCAGAATAAAAACCTTTTCGGCCGCATTGCGGTCATCTTCAGTGCAATTTGAGGCGGCTGTGGTCCTCCGTCCAGACAAGACAGCCTAAAAGGCGGCCGAAAAGGCTTTATGCTGAAATAAAAACATACGATGTAAAACCAATACCTCAAATGTATTTCTATGATGAAAACATCGTAAACTCACACACATTTCCTACCATTATTACACATTCTTATTGTTTTCATTGCATATTTAGGTAGCATCTTTGACGTTTAATGCTACATATTTTTTCCGGTCACTCTACTAATGAGTATTAGACCTTTTGTCCGTGGACCTATACTTCGGTTCTTCTTTCTTGGCGCACGGGAGGGGTGTCAATAAAATGGAATATCTCAAGGTATTTCGCGTCGTTCTCCGTTGTGCCGCCAGGAGTCGTATGATCGCTAGCACTGCTCGATATAGTCGCGATCATGCTCCTAGCGGCACAGAAAAACCGAAGTATAACGACCAGACTCCCGCTTGGTGTTGCAGGAGGCGGCGCCGCTGCGCATCGACGCGGTGCACGTGATCCGGCTGGGCGCCGTGGGCCACCGCGCGCATCGCCCTCGTGCGCCCGCTCATGAGCCCCGAGCTGCAGCGCATGGTGAGCCCCCACCCTCCACCCGACATTTACACTGCGATTTCTCTAACTTTGCCCCTCAAGGCCATGCGATGGAATATCACACAGCATTTTGCGTCTTTCTCGGGTCTTGCCGGTAGAAGTCGCATGATCGCAAGCACTGCTTCATACGGTCGCGATCATGTGAAATCTAGCGGAACGACTGAGAAAGATGCAAAATACCGTGACATATTCCATCGCGATGAAGGGATTTGAGTGGCCTTGAAGGGTAAAGTAAGAAAAATCGTAGTATAGTGACGCGCGTACCAGTACAAGACGAGCAGTTTCCCTCAGTGTTCACAATGGTCACGCGCGTGGGTGGCGAATCACTTTTGCTCATTTAGCGTTACCCAGGGGACACGTGTGGACCACGGGTCGCGAGCAAACTTTGCCCCCGCTGGTGAATTATTCCTCTACATCACGACTAAAGATGTCATGAGTCGGTTGAATATAAGATCTACTCCAGGTTGCACCAGCTACCTAGGGAGCAGATCTAGGGATTGTCGGTGCCTCTACAATACTTTGGCGCAAAACGTGAGCTGTTCCAAATAAAGCAATTTCCTGTACTTCCCAGTCTTTTGAATGACCTGGAATTTTAGCCAAGTTCGTACACAAATTTTGCGGAACAAATCCCAGAGCTCCGATAACTATCGGTACGACCTGTGCTTTTACGCCCCACATTCAGCTGATCTCGATTTCCAAACTCTTGTATTTAAGACATTTCTCTGCCTCCTTGGTAACGGACGTTTTTGATCGCAAGGTACAGCAACATCGATAAGTAAACATGATTTTTTTCGCCAAATCCCGGATCACTATATCCGGTTTGTTTGCCGCTATCGTGCGATCAGTTTGAATTGTTGGTCGTACAATATCGTACACAATCCAACAGACGTCACCGGTTTTGGTGTGAGTGCTCGTACAACTTGGGGCATGTGTTTGGAACTTCGAGGGCGTTACAGATCTGCCAGTGGAGGTAGCTACACACCCTGCCATGTCTTTTCAGGTTTTCGGTCTTTGCTAGGATTGGACAAGCTGAGACAATATGATCAATGGTTTCTACTTGCTCCAGGCAAATGCGGCATTTATCATCTTGGGAAATTTTGAGAACCGCTTTATCATAATGTCGTGTTCTCAAGGCCTGATCTTGGGCAGCTATTACAAGTGCTTCCGATTCTGGCTTCATTCTTCCCCTTTTAAGCCAAATAAATGATTTATCTTTATTGATCTGCACCTTGTCCATTCTTTTTAGGTATTGTCCGTGGAGTGGTTTGTCTCTCCACGATTTCTTTAACATTTTTTGTGTCTCACACTTCATGTTTAGCAGCATCAGTGTCTGTGTTATTCGACGTGTCTTGCCTTGTTTTCTTCGCAATTCTTCTTGCTACAATAACAATGCTCTGTTTCCCATTCTTCGGTCAGATTTCATGACCTGCCTCATTAGAGTGTCATCTTGATGGCTGACTACATACTTCCCCAACCCGACTATTGCATTGTGCTAGGAGGCCTCAATTTGTCTGAGGCCTCATTCCTCCTTCCTTACGTGACACATAAAGTCTATGTATATCAGCTCGAGGGTGGGAAACATGATGCATTGTTAGCAGTTTCCTGTTTTTTTCGATCCATGGGGCGAATTTCTTATTATTATTGTTATGCTTATTATTATAATGCTTATTATTATTATTATATTATTATTATTATTGAGCTTATTAAAATATTTTATATTTATTTTAATACATTTACTTGGATACTTTCAATATTTCTCTACAGGAAAGTGCCAAACATACTTTTCACTACTTCATTTCTTTCATTTGATAATTTCAGATTCAAGTTTTAAAAAATTTTTTTGTAATTTTTTAAAAATTTGCTTTTTGATACAGGAATTTTTGAATATTTGCTTAGACATGCTTCATAGTATCTACATATTTGTGCCAGAAAATCTTAAAGTATTAACGAGATCGGCTGTTTGGGTGACGCCGCGTACAAGGCTGTGTCGCCGAAGGTTTGTAGGTGGCGTCACCCTGACAGCCAAGATCTCAACTCTGGCCGCGGAAGCCTTCACTTAAAATATTAACAGCATTCTAACGTTCGTTTAGACGCACTTCCACTCGGGAGACATGACGGAGTTCTATGAGGAGTACCCCAAGGACATCCTTCCAGAAGAGTTCGGCGGTACCTGCGGCACCATCGCTGAATACCACGGTAATATTGTAGTTTACGTTGTAATTGCTTGCTTTTCTTCCCTTTGTACATTTTCCTTCTAACTTGGTTATTCGTCTAGAACACGGGATAATATGACCTTATTTTTTGTCGCATGTCTCAATGACTCACACCGTGCAATATTTGCGTAGGACATCTTCAGATATGTATACACTAAGTGCAGGGGCGGATTTATGCACGTCGCCGCCCTCGGCTCCATTAATTTTGCCGCCCCTTGAGAATTAATATAATTTATTATATTATATTATATTTATTATATTAACATTATTTATAAAAAACAGATAACGATGTGTCAAAATGTGTGTATATGTATTTATGTATAAAATATTAATTAGATATACTTAAAATATTAAGAAGTTATTATATTGTTTTAAATAATTAAGTTATATTTTGTTTCTTTACAAACTTTAGCTAAGTGTTCTAATTTTTTTTACTTGATAATTGAATTACATTAATCTTCAACTATTGTTAGAAAACTATCATAGATACTAGAGACAAACATTGAAAGCTTGTTTTACTAGATAGTATTTCACATTTAATGGCATAAATTCATATATTTAATTTGTAATTCACGTAATATTAGTTAACATGTTGCAAAGAGTCTCAATGAATAATAACTTAACAATATGAATTTGTTTAATAGCAATAATCTAAATGAGTATTAGCAGTCAGTGCATGAAAGAGCGCGAATTGAAACATTCAACCTCCTTTCTTCTCTTTTCGATGGCGTCACCTGATTTTATGCAATCTTTGATGATGATGGTTTTAGTTCAAACGAAATATTTTAAAAAATTTAAAAAACGCATATTTGTTTATATTTCTTGAAAAGGTTTATATTTCACTTATTGACCGATTTTATTAAAATTTCAATAGACAAATTTTGAATTTCAACAAACCGCAGTCTGGTGTTTAAACTGTAATTTATCAGGAAAAAATTAACCCGGAGAAATATGTATATTGTTAATTTATTTTCCCATACTGATTAGGAATAAATATTTTATGCGTGTTTTTATATATGAAAAAATGTACATCGTTTCTTTTGAAGTAAAATCTAATACTAAAACTGTTTTCTCACTCTTTCGCAAATGGGATATGTCTAAGAAAGGAAAAAATAGAATATGGTTTAATTTTAGTTTCTGTTTCAAACGAACATGACATTAAAATTCACAATATAATTTTTGGAAAATTTGCCGCCTCTGAAAACCTGCCGCCCCGGACTGTAGCCCGTTCAGCCCATATGTAAATCCGCCCCTGACTAAGTGAACCAAGACGACTGTGTTATCTCAATGGATTCGACCTCTGTTTTGAATGTTAGGTAACGAGTTGTTTGCTGTGCACATTTAACGAACGAATGTTTCCGTAGTCATTCGCTGCAGGTTTGCGGGTACGCTATTTTCAGTTCATATGAGGACTTACTCATTCCAAGGAGGTCTCTTCTATTTCTATCACATTCAGCCACCAAATATCAAATAAGACGATGATTGATGAAGTTAATCCACAAAAAAATTATCTTTCACAACGCTTGATTGTTGTCTCAGTCGGTTCACCCTAAAAACATCCCAAATGGTTGTGTCGAATGTCTTATAGTATACCACCCTCCCGAGACACAATGAATGGCATCGAGCAAAGATAATATGTGACACCGAATATACAAGTAAGTCACATAATTTTAGCACCTCTTGAAATTTTTGAACGGTTGAAGTTTTTGCAATGAAGTTTTCACAAAATTGCATGAGGGAATGGGGAAAATTGATACATGTATTCAATTCTATTTTGTCATTTGCATTTGTATTTTACTAGTTATTGAGGTAACATTTTTTCCGAATGGAACTATATATATTTTTAAGTCTATCATGATGAGCGTAAAAAGACGAATCCAAAGATGTACATATTGTCATTTGTTAGATAAACATTTTTGAGTAATTTTGACTCTTTGTGGCTCGTATATAACGGATATTTTCAATATAACAGTCCACAACCCAAGGTCACGCAGCTCTCTCCCTGCTAACATACGCTCGGGATATTACAATATCCGTTAAACCGCGTCGCAAAAAATCAAAATTACTCAAAACATGCTTATCAAATATTTGACAATATGTATATCATTCGATTCATCTTTTCACACTCGTCATGATAAACTAAAAATATGTATAGTTACATTTGAAAAAACAAAGTTACCTCAATATCTCGTAAAATACAAGTGCAAAAATGGAAATGAATATATGTATAAACTATCCCCATTGCCTAGTGTACTTCTGTAAAAACTGCATTGCAATAACTTCAACAGTTCAAAGGAGGTGCTAAAGTTATGTGACTCACCATGTATGTGGTGTTGAGCATTGGGCGGGAGTGTGAAACAGGTGCCATACGCCGGCACGGTCTGTTACACTTACGGTACAAATGATCTCGGTAGCTGACGCTCCCGGAATCACTATTCACTCACTCTTTCCTCTTTATTTTTTACTCATAAGTAGAGAGCGAATTTTGCCCTTTTTGCCTTTTTTATTCTTTTGCTCAGAATCATAGGCTGTCGATGTATTAATTCGTTTCATTACCAATGCATTCACAGAACGAATTTTTATGGTGCCTATTTTTGCCTGTTTTGAAAATGAGTGCCTATTGTGAGGTAAATGCCTATTTTCGCCTTATTTTCCGCACATCGATGATATGTTTTCCATTTGAATGTATGGTTTCAAAAACCGTAACTTTAAACTCCCGCTACATAACAATGTAGTTTTGAAACATCAACTGCCCCGTACAACCGCTCCTCTTACACGCAAATTTCCATTCAAAAGTTGGTATACTAATTTAATAAATGCCTATAAAATCCTAATGTGTTTGCTTTATTCAATTCGCAGTTCTTTTTAATGAAGTTTGCTCCCTCCACTTATTTCAGCCCGTTGTCATCTATACAGTACTCAAGGTCGTTCGCGTGTTCGTAAGTTTGTCGACTCTAATATCAGTGGATCAACCGTTTCGATTTGTGCAGTACAAAAAAATAACCATAATTAGAAATCTTCATACTGATTTAAGCCAAGTCCCAGGCAACTGCGGTAAAGAAATAGCGGCAAAATTTGAAGAAGTACTGCAACGTAATTCAGCTTGGGCCATGATGGTAAAAGTGAGATCGATATTAGAAGGCAAAAGTGAGACATCTAATTTTGGATCCATGGCTTATACGAAATATTCACCTGTGTTCATGAGATGTAGAAGGGTAGTTTTCAAGATACAATAGTTTTCTGTGAAAACTAGCTCAAAATACCGAATTTTCAAAAACGCTCAAACGCCATTTTCTCGTAAATGGTTCCAAATTTTTTCTTCAAACTTTTCGAACGGATATTGCTAATTGCACTCTTTAATAAAGTCATTGGGGGTATTTTTTGTTTTTTGAAAAATTACACAAATGTAATTTTTTTCAAAGATCTCTCACATCTTTAAAATGCACATTACCAGCAATTTGTAAACACTATTGTATTTGTGAGTGTAAGTGCTTCAAATTACTTCAATGAAGTTTTCCGAAAACTCAAAACTTTTCTGTTAAAAAGAGTTTCAAATTTCGCATTTACAGAAGCGTTTAAATGCCATTTTCTTAAAAACGTTTTCAAAGTTTTCAAAGAAAATTGCAATTTATGACGATGTTTTAGTGTTCATTAATATCCTGAAAATAATATTTCCGTTCTATCATTAGGGAACCGAAAAATTAAGAAAATGTCAAAAAATGTAAATTGGGTGGCGATAGATGGCAGCTGGCACGAGTATGTGGCAATTCCGAATAGCTAGCCGAGACCTCAGGAAATAGAAAACTAATACGGGAAAGTCTGTGCCATTTGTAGCACCACCAGTTATATTTCTTTGATCGTTTCTTACATGGGGCCTTTTGTTATACACTTACACAGTAATCTTTTAGAAATTATTTATTTTGAAATATTTGAAATAAAAATTGCTAGCTCTCAGAGAATATCGACAATGCAGCGAATGCAACAATGGAATTCCGTTTCGCGATCGTGAATTACGTGTCATTGTTGTGACTTGATATAGCTATATGAAAAGGAGTTATAATTATCAAATTTATGGTGATATTTGCTTGCAAATATTTAGTTTTCGCACCAAATACTGTACCATTTGTAATGAGTTGAGTATTTTTACATGGCTTTAGAATACTCTTCTCTAATCATGGCCCATGAAATGCATTTCTGTATTGTCCGGGGTATCCGACTTCTTTTCCCAATACAAGTTTACAAAAAATTTGTATTCTATTTTTCTGCAGTTGTTAAGTTAATTATTGCATAATAGTTACAATAATAATTAAAATGCACTGGTGTTTGAATACATTTTACCATAACTGTACGTACACAATACAAATATTCCGTAATATTGTTAATTCTCTGGTGTGCTTTGTTTATTTATTTTTACCTGGAATCACCTTCACAGGTGATTAGGGGAATAATACTTTTCCAAAAAAATTGTATTTTGAAATTATTTCAACATTTTTACTTTAAAAGAGTGAGCACTGACGTTGAGCTGTGTGTGTGCGTGTGCGCGCAGATGCGTTGGTCCGCGAGCTGTGCGCGCGGCGCGAGTGGCTGCTGGCGCAAGAGGCGCGGCGCGTGGAGGAGCGGCGGCGGCCGCCCGGCACCGCCTCCCCGCTGGAGGGCGCCTACGCGCAGCTCTTCGGCGCCCACGGCTCCTTCCGACAGCTGCACATCGACTGACCTCCAGCCCCAGCATCGCATCTGCTGCCCCGGCTCTCCTTGCTTGCGATCGCCCGGCGACGCCTCTTAGCTGCTGGGCGCCGACGCATTCGCAAGCAAGGAGGGGGAAGCAAGGAGGGGCAAGCAAGATGGCTCCTTCCGACAGCTGCACATCGACTAACCTCCAGCCCCAGCATCGCATCTGCTGCCCCGGCTCGCTTGCGATCGCCCGGCGACGCCTCTTAGTTGCAAGGCGCCTACGCGCAGCTCTTCGGCGCCCACGGCTCCTTCCGTCAGCTGCACATCGACTGACCTCCAGCCCCAGCTCACGTCTGCTCTTCCGGCTCTTTTTCCTTGCGATCGTCCGGCGTCGCCTCCCCGCTGCAGGGCGCCTAAGAGCTGCTCTGCGGCGCCCACGGCGTTTGCAAGTGCGGATTGTAGCTACAGAGCACCAGAATAATTGTTGAAGTGCACCACTGGCTCTTCCCTTTGTGGACCGTTGATTCCTCATATTTTCCCATCGATTCCCTATCCCCACGTTAAAAGCGGAAGAAGAAGCTGAAATAATGAAAAAAAAATAGCAAACGTAAGAGTTAATTTCAGCTCCATTTCAATTTTAGTGTCTATATAAAGTGAAATCAAATGTCTAAACAGTTTTGATTTATGAGGTCATTTTTACTACTACTTCTCATTTTTGATCTCTCTGGACCGGCTCACATTAGACTTGCACATTTCCTGCCACCTCCTAAACACCAGTGTTAAAACAAGGGTACAGATCAGACAGTTTAAGCTATAAGTTGGAATATTAGAGGTGACTAAGTGAAAAAATATTGTTTCGCTTTTTGTTCCCCTCCATTTTATCCGCAGGTTCTCACCCATGTTTCTCATCACTTGCATTAGCTGGTAGACGCAGGGGAAATAGTTTGCAGGAGAAGGTGTTTCGTTCGTAGGTTAAATATTTGGTTTTGAGTCACTATGAGCGAAATCTAAAATCTCCTTCCGTATACTTTCGATGGGTTTTATTGTAAAACCGTTAAGCTCTGTTCTGAATATAATTATGGTTTAATCATTTTTGAAATTATAAACAATACAATAATCTGCTAATTATAAAATTAAAGATGATATGTTTCCTGCGATTTGTTACACGACCATCTCTCGATAGAATTCACACACAGCAAGAATTAGATAATCATTCTTAATTGATATTCGTAGAAACGTATCTAAGTAACCTTGAGTCTAATTGCAATAGAAATCTCTAAAAAACTTGTATTTCGTTTTTAGTATGATAGTATACATACGATAGTATTTCGTTTTTAAGGTATTTACATGTTATTGTTGTATTGCTGTATATTTTCATATATTTTATAATATGTTATTTTGTGTCAATTTTAATCCATCGCTTTCTGAAACAATTAATAAATAACATTTACTTATTATGAATCAAGCAACGTTAATTATTATTATTATTATTATTATTATTATTATTATTTTTCCATTACATCACGACTAAAGATCTTATGAGTCGGCTGAATATAAAATCTACTCCAGGTTGCTACCAGCTACCTAAGGAGCAGATCCGGTGACAATCAGTGCCTCTATAATACTTTACGCAAAATGTGGGCTGTTCCAAATAAAGCAATTTCTTGCACTTCCCAGTCTTTTGAATTACCAGGGAGTTTAGAAAAGCTCTTACTCAAATTTTGCGGAACAAATCCCAGAGCTCCGATAACTATCGGGACGACCTGTGCTTTTACACCCCACATTCGGCTGATCTCGATTTCCAAACTCTTGTATTTAAGACGTTTCTCTGCCTCCTTGGTAACGACGTTTTGATCGCAAGGTACAGCAACATCGATAAGTAAACACGATTTTTTCGCCAAATCCCGGATAACTATATCCGGTTTGTTTGCCGCTGTCGTGCGATCAGTTTGAATTTGTTGGTCGTACAATATCGTACACAATCCAACAGACATCACCGGTTTTGGTGAGTGTTCGTACCACTTGGGGCATTTGTTTGGAACTTCGAGGGCGGTACAGATCTGCCAGTGGAGGTAGCTACACACCCTGTCATGTCTTTTAAGGTATTCGGTCTTTGCTAGGACAATATGATCAATGGTTTCTACTTGCTCCAGGCAAATGTGGCATTTATCATCTTGGGAAATTTTGAGAACCGCTTTATCATAATGTCGTGTTCTCAAGGCCTGATCTTGGGCAGCTATTACAAGTGCTTCCAATTCTGGCTTCATTCTTCCCCTTTGAAGCCACATAAATGATTGATCTTTATTGATCTGCACCTTGTCCATTCTTTTTAGGTATTGTCCGTGGAGTGGTTTGTCTCTCCACGATTTCTTTAACATTTTTTGTGTCTCACATTTGTGTCTCACAAGGCCTCAATTTGTGTGAGGCCTCTTCCCCCTTCCTTACGTGACACATAAAGTCTATGTTTATCAGCTCGAGGGTGGGAAACATGTTGCATTGTTAGCAGTTTTCTGGTTTTTCGATCCATGGTGCGAATTTCTTGCTCAGTCCAGCCCACTAGTCCAAAACTGTATTCGGCTACAGGTACCGCCAAACTACCTATTGCAGATATTTTATTCCTGGAATTCAGAGCGGACTGCAGGACCAGTCTCACTCTCCTTTAATACTCCCTAAGAATTCACTCTTTCATTCTGGCATTCGAGATGGTTTCACATTCTTCAATGCCCAGATATTTACCTGGCTCAAGATCGTGTATCATTGTGTGCGTATCAATTTCAATGTTCTCAGACGTTGTGAGTTTCCCTCTTTTAAATTGATTTTTGCACGCTTGTCAAGACCAAACTTCATGCAAATGTCATTGCTAAAGTCATTCACGACAGACAGCATTTGGGAGAGAATCGCTTCATTCTTGGCAAACACTTTCAGATCATCCATGTAAAACAAATGTGATACTGGCCTTTCATCACCATGGAGCTTAAAACTAAAGTCAGCTTGCGACAACTGTCTAGATACAGGGATCAAACTAATGCAAAACAGCAGAGGGGATAGTGAATCTCCTTGAAAAATACCCCTGTTAATCTGAATACTTCTGGTTTCTACTGCTTCCTTTCCGCTGTGTATTAGTAACCTGGTACTCCACGACTTCATACTAGCCTTGCAAAATTCAATAAGTCTAGGATGAAATCGATAGATCTCCAGGGTCTTCAAAATCCAATCGTGTGGTACACTATCAAAGGCCTTTTGGTAGTCAATCCAAGCCATGCTCAAATTACGTTTGCGTTTCTTTACATCATTCAAGATGACTTTATTCAGTAACAAGATTTCTGTTGTATATCTGAGGGAAAATGCGGCCTCACAGGCAACAACAGTTTATTTCAACCTTTAACATACAGTTTTGTAAACCCGACGGCTCGTGGCCGTTTACACAAGTCGGAACCGACGGCTCGGTGCGGTGCCGCCGACGGCGGCTTCCACGAGGCGACGGTGCGCTCCCCGTGCGGCGCGGTAAGGCCACCACCGTGCCCGAAACCCAGGGGCGCCGGCGTTATCGGCGTAGCTGGGGACACGGCTGCGTGGCCTCAGCGAGTTGTGCCGGTACGGCGTACGACCAGCAATGCGGCCGCGATCTAACGCGTGCCCTTAACGACACGCTGCTAAGGCGGCGGGGCCCAGGGGCGAGCCTGCCAAGTATACTCCGCAGGAATACTAGCGGGGCCCAGCCACAATCCCAAAGGAAGTCCGGGCAAAGCCGGTCCTAAAGCAAGAGAACAAATACAGCGTTAAACACACGTCTAAAAATGCTGCGCTAGCTCGTTGCTCTCCGCTGCCTGACTGCCGCAGCGGTCTCGGTGCTCCCCCTCCCCCAGGTCGCTGCGGTATACCTCCGCCGGCCAGCGACCCGGAACTATTTTTCGGGGTGGCGAAGCTATGGTGCGCGCTGCATAGCGCGCCCCGTTCAACTCTCGCCGCGGATATACAGCAATTTCCTTACAGCCATAAGAGCCTTTACTTCATTCTTTTTGTTCATCTGGCATTAGATGATTCTTATCTAGATGTCTGTACATTTTGTCAGATATGGCTGAAGTTATAACTTTGTACAGTACTGACAGACAAGTAATTGGCCTGTAGTTCTTCGCCAAAGAACTGTCTCCCGCTTTGGGTAGCAAATATGTGATGCCGCGTGTGAGCCATTTCGGGATTTCCTTTGGGTTTTCAAAAATTTTATTAACAGTCTTTGCTAGATGAGAATGTATTGCTGTTAATTTCTTAATCCAATAAATCTGGATCTTATCAATCCTGGGGGACTTCCAGTTTCCCATGTTCTTAATTGCTTGGAAGAGGTCCTCTTCCGAGAATTGGTGAACATCTTCCACGGTTTCTACAAGTTCATCGACAGCATCAACTTCAGATTGATTATTATTATTATTATTATTATTATTATTATTATTATTATTATTATTATCCAACATTAATGAATTAAGCGACATAATTTAACATTATTTAATTAATGGAAATTGTTTACTGTTTATCTAATTTTACCCAACACGTTCCTAAACTATCAAAACTTTTTCCTATAAAACATTGCTTTCCCCTTCGTTTTCATAATAAAGTTCAAGAACTAAACTTAAACTAGTGGGGCTTTCTCGTACTAGCTAGTTTCCTGATTTCTTTGGTTTAAGCTTTAAACTTAAAGGTAACTTTTCACTATTGCTCCACCCTCTTCCCAGCTGCTACCTATCGTCCCCTAAAATACATTTTTTCAATTTTTCGGTTCCCTTGCGGTAGAACTGAAATATAACATACTATAGAAGAGTTCAACCAGGCCCTATATGCACATTTTTATTAAAGTATTTAGAACCATCTTCTTTAGAGCGTTTCACAAAATACGCAATATCGAGCTCGTCTTTACAGAAATATTTTGAGTTTTCGAAAAATTTCATAAGAAATCATTTAACGGATTTGTGCTCACACACGTATTAGTAACTGAAAACATCCGTAACATAATAACGACTTGAGAGGTATATTAAAAAAATACATGTGATTAATTTTTGAAAATTGACAAGAATACATCAAATCGTGTTTTTCAATTATTCTGTACATTAGTACAATCCGTATGAAATGTGAAAAGACACAATTTGAAGCTGGTTTTGAACAAAATCTTGTTTTTAGTACTGCTCACATTTCATTCAAAATTACGCCAAAATCGTTAATATTTTGAAAAAACTTAACGCCGTATTAATTAAAGAACTAATTCTGGAAAACAAATGTCATTTAAAGATAAAAATCTGTATATTCAATTATGTAGTTTTACAGAATCTAAAAAATTTCAAACTTGAAATTTTCGAAAATACATAGTCAACAATGAAAGTGGGTCCTCTTTAATTTTTAAGAGTATTTTACTCAATTCTTAGAAGAAACTTAAAGAAAAATTTGTAGCCTTTTTGAGAAAATTCTGAAAATCTTCCAATAGCTTCATGTAAAATACCCTCAAAATTAAAAAAATTCAAAATAGGGGGATTTGTGAAAAATTATTTTCAAAATCAGGACCGTGGTCGTGGAATGTTCATTTAGAAAAAATCCTATAAATTAGGCGCAAGTTTTGTTCGCAGATTGACGGATGATTTAAAAAAAACATTTGGTTATCTTGAGATCCCAGCGCGTATATTGACAGGGGTCATAATACTGCACTGGATATTTTGAGAATAAAGAATTAAAATATGTCGACGAAGTCCCAGAGATAGAATAGCGTCGAATTGAAGAGGAAACAATGTAAAACAACAGCAGTGAGGAGCAAGACGAGTTGCCAGAGGTAAATGTTAGAACGTGGTGTGGCTCGATGGGAACAAGATGCTGTGCTGTCAGCAATAGAAATTATTTTTTTACTTCTTTAATTTTTATACTTTCCCGAAATTTCTCGTAAGTATACGAATGTGAGCAAATCTCCGCTAATGTTAATATTACCGAAGTGAGAGACAAGTCAAAAATATTCATTTTTGTAATTTTTGAAAAAACAAAATAATAGAGCAATAAAAAGTGTATGTCATCTCATGGAGTACATTTATCACCAACCCTACCAAAAGTTTAAAGAAAATTTTTTGAGCCGTTTTTGAGAAAATCTTGTTTTTGTATTTATTTAAAATTGCACATACTGCACGCAATATTGCGCGAAAACTACTAAAATTTTCAAAAAAAATATACATGATCTTAATGAAAGAACTGACTTTGGAGAAAAAATTGTAATTGAAGGGAAACATCTCTATCTTCAATTTTGTAGTTGTAGGAAGAGGTCAGAAAAAATTAAAACTTTGGAATTTTCGAAAATTCAGAGTTAATCGTTAAAATCGGTCCTATGCCACCGTAATAAGTGTATTTTACTCTATTCTCACAAGAAATTTAAAGAAAAAATTTTGAAAATATCCGAGGGTCTTCATGTAAATACCCCCAAATTTTGAAGAGGATTTTTGAAACGTTCAAATTGTTTCCAGTAACTGATTCCTATAAATATAATTTTCTACTTTAAGAAAAGGATCTATTCAGAGCTTATTTAAGGGGAAAATCAGTATTCCCTTTATTTAATCAATTGTTTTATGTTATTTTACGTGTGATTTTTGATACCAAGAAGCGTTAGATTTGTAAGAGGGCCAATTGATAACTTTCCAGTCCAAGTCACTTCTGACAAGGTCGCCCAACGATTGCTATGGGAAATCTTTCTGAATGTGCAATCAAAATTCGTTGTGCCTCTATACAAAATACTGACGAATCTTCTCAGTTCCAACTTAATTGCATTGCTACACTTAATCAACGAGTTCTTGGTTGAACGTCTCAATGGGACCGAACGTAACCCCGACCCCCATAGTACTTTTGTGTGTGCATGCGGGGACGTAGGAACGGATGTTGCCGCAAGATTCACTTTCCCCGCGCGCCAGGGGGCCGGGTCGCAGGGGGCGATGCATAACACCCGCAGCCCGCACTGCCCCCCGCCCCCCCCTCCCGCGCTAACCAGGCGCAAGCCCCCTCGCAATTTGGGCGGCGGAGCAGCAATTGGTCTCTATGCAGGTGGGGTTCTTCAGTTGGGAAAATATACCACCGACTTTTCTTCAAAGCGACTTACGGAATCAGGACATCAATTGACGTTATTGTGCTGTCTCTGACCGGGAGGGCCTAGGGTTCGAGTGCCGACGGTGACAGGAGTTTCGACATTGGTTAGATAGCTAGGTCGAATTCAGCCGCTGTCTGGAAGAAACCTCTAGCGGCCGGATGCTCTGAACAGCAATTTTCCGTGATTTCTCTCATCAACAAGGCAATTTATTCGCCCATCGTAAAGCCAATAGTACTCACAAATGCAATAGTGTGTAAAAAAAGCCTATAATTACAATTTTAACAGCATGAAAGATAAAAAATACAATCGTGTAATTATTGAAAATTCAAGAGAACACATCAAAATGGCCATATTATTTAGTGCATTTAGCTCTAAACGTACTAAACGTTTAATAAAAAAAATTGAAACCATTTTTGCGAAAATCTTGATTACAATTTTGCGCATATTTCATTCAAAATTACGAGAAAACTTTATACTAATATTTTTAAATACATTTGTATAGCATTAATTAAGAACTAATTGTTGCTAACTTTTATTTCAAGAGAAAACATTTATCTTCAATAATATTGTTGTTCGAGGTAAAAAAATTCATACCTCAAAAATTTTCAAAAATTCAGAGTTAATAGGGAATATCGGACATACACCATTATAGGTGTCTTTCAGTCTATTTTTAGAAGAAATTTAGCGGTGTCGGTGGCGTAACGGTTAGAATATTGGGCTGTTTTACCCCAGTTTGTGGATTCAAACACGATCGAATCTGTAGATTTTTAGGGGCGAAAAAATCCGTACGCCTTCCTTCGGAGGGGAATTAAAGTCGGGTGTCACATATAGTTGTAACATGTTAAAGACCCTGAGGCCTAAATGAAACCTCTGATCAAAATTCAAAACGCATGTTTCATTGCCGTAGTGATATCTCCTTTCTCTGCCAGACGGGGAAAAGAGCACAGCGGAATTTGCGTGGGCAGGCGGAAGAACAGGCCTGATGGCCTGAGCCTCGCCACGAAAAATAAGGTATCATTGAACTGAATTTAAAATTTAAAGAAAAAGATAAAGCTAATCGAGCAACATTTTGAAAATGGCCCAGGGGATTCAAGTAAAGTACCCCCAAAATTCTCATGAGCATCCGCTTGAGCCATTTGCAAATGCATGGCTTCGAATCGGGCCAGACCGAGTCGCGGAATATTTATTTTGGAAAAAATCCTACTACCACTTTAGAAACCAACGTTGTACACAAGCGGACGGCCAGACAGACGGATGGACGTTTTGAAAATAAAATAAAATTTGGTATCATAAAACATCAAAACGTGTATTTCCATTGAAGATATTCATTCCATCAAAGCCATTCCATCATTTTTTTTCAAATTTTCTCTTATTTTTCAATTTTACAGTAGTAGAATTGAAACATGACTTTAAGAATGTCATAGAAGAGTAAAATCTGTTTTATATTCTCTCTTCCGTTTAAAAATTTGAAAATGCTTTCAAAAAAATGTCATTTGAGAGTTTCTGAAAGTTCTAACTTTTCAGCTCATTTTCACAGAAAAATGTTGGATTGAGGAGAATATTAATAAGAAACCAATGAATCACTTTTATTCACAAACGCAAAAATGTATAAAACCACCCACAATAAAAATGTTTATGATATGAGAAATGTATAAAAAAACATTTGTATTTTTACTTTCCCGTAAACGTACGTATACACGGAGTGATATACGTAGTATAGGGAAAGTTATGTAATGCTGCGCGGAAAAATGGCCAATTTTCGGCGGAAAAAAATTCATTGCAGGGCCGTGAAAACGAAAAAGTGGATAAAACCAGTTGCTAAATTAAGAAAAAAAATCCCCTAACACGTGCTGTAGCCAGAAACCCTGTTTTCCAGGTCCTTGATACCGAAAATCCAATTGAAAGGAAAACGTCCGTCTGTCTTTCTGTCCGTCTGTCCGTCCGTCTGTGTACACTGCTAGGGCCTAAACTATACGTACGATTTCTTCCAAAATGGATATTCCCCGGTCGATCTGGTACTAGTCGAAGCTTTGAGATTTTGAAAAAGAATCTTCAAAATTTGGGGGTACAAAATTTTGCATTTTCAGAAATGCTCAAACGCCATTTTCTCATATATGGCTGCAATTTTTTTCTTGAAACTTTTGTAACGGATGGTGCGAATTACACACTTAGTATAGTGTAAAGTTTATTTTGAGTTATTTTTTTGTTTTTTTCAAAAACTACATAATTGTAATTTTTTGAAAGATCTCTCACATCTTTAATATGCACATTACCAGCAATTTATAAACATTATTATATTTGCGAGTGTAAGTGCTTCAAATAACTTCAAATAAAGTATTTTGAAAACTCAAACATTTTCTGTGAAAATGAGCTTCAAATTTCGCACTTTTAGTAGCGCTAAAACGCCATTTTCTCTTAACCGGCACATAATTTTTAAAAGAAAATTGCCATTTATGACTAGGTTTTTGTGTTCTTTAATATTCTAAAATTAATGTTTCCATTCTACCAATAGAAAACCGAAAAATTAAGAAAATGACCAAAAAAAATTTACTTTTGGCGGTGATAGATGGTAGCTGGCAAGAAAGATTATGTGGCAATTCCGAATAGCTAGCGAAGACCCAAGAAAATAGAAATCTAATACGGGAAAGTCTGTGCCATTCTGTAGCACCACTAGTTACTTTCTGGCCTTATGAATACTTCGTAAGAAGCGAATGTTATGTTATCTTGCGCCGGAAAACGAAGAAAATTTCGTCCGAAAAACTCTTATAGCAGTCTGGTATCGAAAAAGTGGATAAAACCTGTTGCTAAATTTAGAAACAAATCCTCTAACTCGTGGTATAGCTAAAATCTTTGTTTTGTTGCTTCTTGATACCGAAAACTCGATTGACGACAAAACGTCCGTCTGCGGTCAACGCGTCTAAATCGTTCAGCCGATTTGCTTCAAAATTGATATCCCCCAAACGATTTGGCTTATGTCAAGGCTCCTGGAGTGTGAAACCGATATTTTAACTTTGGGGTGTACTTTACATGAAGCCCCTTGGACATTTTCAAAGTTTTCAAAAAATTGGCTCCAAATTTGTTGATTACATTTTGTTGTTGAATAGTGCGAAGGACGTTTAAGAGAATGATGCAGGTTTCATTTTCGTTGATTTTCACAATCTTTTGAAAATTTGAAAAACAATTTCAAAACTGCAAAATTGAAGATAGAAATTTTTGCCTCAGACAAAGTCGTTTGTTCAAAATTAGCATTTTAGATAAGATCGAAAAAACGAATAGTTTTTGCGTAAATTGCGCTTGAAATTTACCAAAATTTTGTTTCTTAAAAACTGCTCTTAATTTTTTCTTTAAATTTCCTTCACTTACGTAATAAGGGACTGTAAAAAATATGGCGCTAGTCCTATTTCCTAGCAATACCTATAGGTATTGCTTGGTTTTTCGAAAATTAAAAAAATATATTGATAATTGCGATAAATAAATTGGAAGTGTCTGTATGTAATTTTCAAATGTTCAACTTTTTAACAATTTTTCACATCTCCTCTTGGATTTGTAAAACGTATGTACCGTCATATCAATTGTTTTCCTATCATGCATTTACCATTATATGGCTCTGGTACACCCATACGGCGCTTGTGTGGCGTAGTGGTATAAGTGTCGGCACGTTAACTTTGGGGATCTGATTTACCGAAATCCGGGACCCGTCCCGGAACGGAAAACATTTGCTGGTTGAAATACCTTTGCTGTTTTATGTAGGTGTGTAATATTGCGGGGCATTTAGAAACAATGCAATGTGCTTTGGTAGCGTCACTAGTTTAATTTGTATTTCAATGCGCAAGCAAAAAGTATCTATGCTGGAATTTTTTATACTTTGTCACAAATCATTTTTTAACATGAATTTGGCATTTACTCTTTTTTGCCTCTGCCCGAGTACGACCCATATGTCAATTGTTTGTCGTGGTGATATGAGTGCCGGGACGTTGGCTCTGAGAATCTGAGTTCGGGTTGCGGAACGGAAAAATAATTTGCTGGTAGGAAACACTTTTGGTCGTTTACGTAGTAGCGTTTAGGACCATTTAGAAATAGTGCGAGAAAGTATTATCTCCGATTTGTTGGATTCATCTCCGCCCCGAATAGCAAAATAACTATTAAAATACCAGAAAATTTCACGAAAAATAATTAGATAGAAAATTAATCTAATATATAAAAGTCAATATTTGTTGGTTCGTGCTTAATGCGCTGCCGTACCAGACATCCAATTGCGATAACTTATTGCTTGCACTTGCGGAACGAACATAGGCATAGTACAATTATTGTAACTCCACTAGATGGCCCTAGAGCACATGATGGCGCATCAGTTAAATGCAATTCCCAATTCATGTGAGCTTCATTGTTGCTGGGCGTTGCCGTGTGCCGTGGGGCGAGGTCGAGGAGAACACGAGGAGCAGGCGGCGCAAGTTGATAAGAGAAGAGGGGAAAAAGAGACAGGGACAAAGAGAGGGAAAACAGAGAGAGGGGGAAATAGAAAGGGAAAATTGAGAGAGGGAAACTAGTGAAAGAGAAGGAAAATAGAGAGAGGGGAAAGAGGGAGGGGGAAACAGAGAGAGGGAAAATAGAGTGCGGGAAAGAGAGTCAGAGAGTGGGGAAGAAGAGACACAGAGGAGAAGAAGAGACACAGAGGGGAAGAAGATACACAGAGGGACAAAAGAGACACATAGGGGTAAAAGAGACACAGAGGGGGAAAAGAGACACAGATGGAAAAAGAGGGACAGATGGAAAAAGGGAGCCAGAAAGAAAAGACAGAGTGGGAAAAATGAGAGAGGAAAAAGACAGAGAGGGAGGGAAAGAGGAGAAAAAAGAGAGAGGGGAAAAGACAGTAGGGAAAGAAAGAGAGGGGTAGAGGAATATTTCCTGAATTATTTATTCTGCGGCAGCAACGCGCCGGGCACCAGCTAGTTTAACATAATTCATCGATTCACTACATTATGTATACAACTCACTGTGTATGTAGGCATACTAGAAAGTAAAAACGCGTGGAAACAAAAACAATATGTTTAGAAATATTTTATTCACTACAATTTTAGGAGACACGGAAGTCACGCATTAAGTTACGTGAACACGCTTTCTATTGTCCCCCATCTAGACACACAACTGGTGACAGAATATTCAATAACAGCCGGAATTTCTATTAGACATTTCCCCTATTTCACAACATGACGCATTGTTCAGAATTGCTTTCCAGTTTAAACACTCATTAATTTACAAAAATATTTCTGTGCCACGTTGAATGTACGCTGCATATTTTAGCAAAGAAATGAAACTAGCTAAATCTGCTTAAATTTAATTTTTTGAAGTTCAACATCGAAAATATTAATACACTCAATCTGGTCGCGAACTAAAAGAACGACTAGTAGAAAATTACCTATCAAATTGTTTACCTACGTGGAAGTGGAACGATCTCAAAGCGTAATCATTACCCCAAATCGTAAAGTCGGCAATAAGCACAGAAATATGCAGCATTTGGTTACGATTATAATGT
>JAHLJT010009355.1:56035722-56070036 GCA_031308135.1 Acheta domesticus | reverse complement strand
AAGGAAAGGAGAGGGTGGAAAAGAAAGGAAAGGAAAGGAGAGGAGTGGTAACGAAAGGTAAGTAGAAGAGAGGGATGGAAAAGTAAGTAAAGGAGAGGAGAGGCTTGGAAAAGAAAGAAGAGGAAACTCGAGGCGTGGAAAGGAAAGGAAGGAAAGTCAAGGCGTGGAAAGAAAAGGGGAGAAAAGTCGAGGTGTCGAAAGGATAGAAACTCCCTCTGTTGCCCTAGGAGAGACTTCGAGATGAAAGGAGGAACGCAGAGCAGATAGTCAAAGAATGGAGAGTTGGGGACAGTTGATACGTGGAAAGGAATGTGGAGGCGAGGCCGATGTAGGATGGAGTCTTCTGGAGAGTGCGAGGAAGGCGATGATGCCCCACAAGAGCACTTATGCCAGCCTTGCGAACTCAGGTCCACGCTGCAGCAACAGCGCCTGCCTGCTTTCCGAGACGCCCGCCAGAGCCGCTGATCTCGGCCCGCCAGAGCCGCTGATGAAAGACCTTCCGTGTTTCATCTACTGCTCCCCCTGTTGCACTTGATACAGAAAGATTTTGCTTCGTTCTCTGCAATTCTTCGTCCTTAACATACAATTTTATTCAATAACTGTGGACCCGGTAATGCTTTGCTCGGGCTTGCAGTGTATTACATATCACACACTACTGGTCACGTGATTGCTAATCGCATTTTACGTTAATCTGTGCAAAAATTTCATTAGATGAAAGAATTTCTGCCAAGTATGAGATTTTTCTATGTCCTGGTTTTCAAGTATCTTTTTAATAAAAGGTTCTCCCTCAAATTTGAGCATACGTTCGTTATGATAATATCTTGGAGAAATTTGATTTACTTATCAGAGCTTCAGGTAACAATTCCGGTCTATATTTTAAAATTCCAGGGGCAGAATTCTTGTATGGACTGAAGTTCTTAATCCATGACTGTGCGGCGGGTTTGCGTAGAGTTCAGGGGCGCGTGAGTCTTCATAAACGAATAAATCATCATAAACTAATCGTAGCATGTTTTTCAAAATAATATTGAATTGAAATGAACTGTTTCTACTTGAAGCCCTTCTTCTTTGAAGAGAATTCTTCAGATTTTGGAAGGACGACACATGAAAATCATGGGATATTTTCAATTTTCTCTCAAAAAACGGCTCCATTTTTCTTCCCTAAAATTTCTTGTTTTTCCATTGCGATTTGTTTATTTCTTTGAATTCCTTCACTTCGGAAACCTTTGGATTGACCTCTGATCGCTGGGCGCAGGGCTCTTCCAACGTTCTCCGTGACAAGGTACCGCACTACCTTATCTCCCCACCCCACCGCCCCGCGCCCGCAGCGCTACCATCGGCGAAGCAGGCCCCGCGACCGTTAAACGGCGGTGTTTACGAACCCCTTCCACAAATAGGCTCTTTTAATTGGCCAATTACGGAGACGGGGGGGCCCTATTTCTGGAAGTGTGTCTGCTTAGACCGTGCATGTCAAATTGGCGGAGGACAAAACCGTGCGTCGGCCGGTCGGCAGAATTCGCAACGGCAAACACGCGGATAGGGTGAAACGCGAACGGATACTGCTTCGTTAGAAGACGGAATCAAAACAGTGTAAAATAAACGTAAAACGAAATACGAGGGAAATTGCTCTTCGTATTGTATAATGAGATTGTGTCTAATATATTTAGGCCGGTTAATTATTTGTCTCGAAATCATTTTGATTAAAATTGCAATTTAAGAAAGAAAAATCGTAGCTATAATTCGAATTTATGACCCATAACCTCTTCTATTGCATTATCTCGTGACTAATTTGAAGATCAGGAAAACATAACTCATAGAATGCTTTGAAATATCGAACGGTGTATGTAAAGAAAGGGAAGGGCAATGAATAATATTGAAGAATTTGATACAAATAATAATAGAATAGCTAGCGGCGCTACAGAATGGCACAGACTTTCCCTTATTAATTATCTATTTCGTTTGGCCTCGGCTAGCTATTCGGACTTGTCATATACTCTTGCCAGCTGCCATCTATCGCCGCCCAATTACTTTTTTAAACATTTTCTTAATTTTTCGGTTTCTTAGCAGTAAAATGGAAATATTATTTCAAAAATATTAAAGAACAGTAAAACTTCGTCTTAAATGACAATATTCTTTGAAAAATTATGAGCCGTTGTTAAGAGAATGGAATTTTAGCGCTAGTGTAAATGCGAAATTTGGAGCTCTTTTTCGCAGGAATCTTTTGTGTTTACGTAAACCTTTATTTAAACTCATTTAAATCACATTCACTCACAAATAAAATAGTGTTTTGAAATTGTGGAAAGCATGCATATTAACGGTGTGAGAGATATTTTAAAAAAATTACATTTGTGTAATTTTTGAAAAAAAAAAGAACTTTACGTCATATGAAAACGTGCAAATAACATTATCCGTTCGAAAAGTTTGAAAAAAAAATTGGATCTATTTGTGAGAAAATATAATAATGATAACGATGATGATTATGATGAAGTTCTAGGTTGCATTTCATGCCACAATTTTGCAGATTACTTACTTTGCGCTCTTTCATTCTTATTTAGCCGACACTACCCCCACATTTTGTAGGAAGGGCGTGTGAACGAGTGGGCGGAAGCAGGCCGGGTGGCGGCGAGGGGGCGGGCGACGGGCGGGCGCCGCGCCCAATTACAATAATGGAGCGCCGCGCCTCGCCGCCATCGAGGATTACGCGTAAGCCGAGCTAATGAAGTTGGTAATCCAATGCGAGTCTTGATCACGATCGCTCGTAAGAGCGTCTGTAATTCACCTGCTGCGATTTAATGGGCTTCTAAGTTGCAAAGGACGGCGACGAGGGCGGGCGACGGCGCGCGGATGAAAGGAGCGCTGGGGTGGAGACGTTTTCCGCGCGGCAAGTCTGCGAACTGGGGCTGTTGCCCACGCGCTCTCGCATTAGTATGACCGGCTTGTGTGGCTCAGGGCATCAATTGATGTCACTGCAGTGCCTCTTGACCGGGGGGTTGTAGGGTTCGAGTCCCGACGGTGGCAGGATCTTTGACACTAGGTAGCTAGATGGAATTCAGCTGTTGTCTGGAGAAGTCTAGCGGCCGGCTGCTCTGATAGGTTGTTTCCCTGTTTTCCCGGATCAATAACAGGCGAATGCCGGAGCAGTACCCTAACAAACGGGCCATGGATCGCGTGCGATCTTTCCTTCCCCTTCGTTGTCCTATCCTCACCCCCTTACACACATACACTTACATGCACTACACTACCATACATGTCGGAAGACCTGTCGGGAGCTTAGGATTATCTCGTCTGCGGTGGTGTCCCTGTGGGAGATGCCTGGTTGAAGTAACCCGTCCAAACCAACGTGCAATGCGGCGCCAAATCTCGTCATTCAGCGGGTGAAAATCACCGACATCTGTGGCTATTAAAGGTGCACTACGTTTACGGGGCTAATAAACTTTGCAGTTGATGCGCCTGGAAACACTAATTTAACTACCAATCAATCCCAATAGCGCGCCTTATGACACACACTACATAACCAGCGTTCTTCTGTGGTTCTGAGAATTTGCATAATTTACTCGTCAAAAAAATCATAAACAAGCCTGTCATTTAAATTAATAGAGTTAAAATGCAAGAATGTTTGGATTTTTGAAGTTATATATTGTTCACAGATTTATGCATTCGCATTTTTCAATATTGGCGCCAAACCCTCTAGTGCACGATTTTGCCCTTTTTGCTACAAACCTGACCTAAGCTGGTGCATTTTTTTAGTTAACCGACTCCAAGAGAAGAAAATTTCCCGCACAACTCGCGAAAATCAAAAGTGCCGAAATCAAAATCCATTTAAATTAACTGAACAGTACTTCACAATTCTGATTATAAGGTGCAACTCTGAGTAAGCAAGCTATGAGGCAACATGACACGACACTCCGTGTAGACGCCACCGATTCCTTTGAAAATGGCAGCGTCCCCTAAAAGGTTTTGTTGAAATAAGGATCAAAGCTAGCCATTGAAAATGATCGCGGAGACGTTTCTGTAAGTGTGAAGGGTTTTTCATCCATCAATTCGTATACAACTTGGTGCGTTGTTGAAACTCTGAGTCCGAGACACTGCTTATTCTCTTTCATATACTGACTGTCTGATTAGAGATTCCCGGCACGTTAACGGATATTGGTCATTACTTGCGTAAGTGTATTGCATGTCGTTTTCTCGGGAGGTGGCGGTGTTCTTCAACTCGCTGGAGGGCAAGAGCCGGCACCGACCTACCGACGGCTAACGGGGCTTTTCCCAAGCAGGTATCTTCCACCAGCGGGGCAGCGCCCCAACTGGGACTCTCTAAGCTCCCTTTCTGTCTCCCGGCATGTGTGGTAGTGTAATGCATTTAAGTGTAAGTAAGGGGTGAGGGTAGAACAAGGAAGAGAAAGGAAAGAGCGCGCATGGTCCATGGCCCGTTTGATGGGTTCTACTCCGGCATTCGCCTGGTAGTGATAGGAGAAACCACGGAAAATTACCGATCAGAGTATCCGGTTGCTAGAACTCTCCTCCAGACAGCGTCTGAATTCGCCCTACTTAGTGTCGAAAATTCTGCCACCGTCGGGACTCGAGCTTAGGACCTCCCAGTCGGAGGCACTGCAGTGGCATCAGTTGAAGCCCTGAGCCACCTCTGCCGGTCTTGCATGTACTGGTGCATTCACAACAAACGGCTGGCGCTTCACGCGGAAATTGCAAAAAGTGTAGAAATAAAAAACAGGCAGGCATCGTATCAGCTTGTTTGTGATATACTTAATCTGTGTAACAAGATTCTAACGCTTGCATGTACTGACAAAATCCTTCTTGTATTTCACGATCTCGAATCCTTTATCGCTGTAGAGTTTATCATTGCATCAACAAGCGGTCGCCTACGCCTCATACTCAGTGCTCTCCTACAGTTTCTAGAAAACTCTTTAGAAGCCTTAACAGATACTTTTTTTTATTCTTCTCGTTATTATTATTATTATTATTATTATTATTATTATTATTATTATTATTATTATTATTATTATTGTCGTTGTTATAATCCACAAATTACGTGAACTTAATGTTCATGTAATTTGGAAATCAATGTTGTTCGCCTTGGTAAACGTTTTTACACCGTTCAGAAACATTGACTGATCCTTTTGAGAAAGTACGTCGAATGGAAAGTACGTCGTACGTCGTCAGATGTCAACTCGCTTGAATGTGTTTGAGATCGCGCTTAATACACATGATGTTAAGACAAGAATTAAGGGAAGACTGTTTTCGAACTCTGCAGTCCTTAAAAAGATTGGAAAGTTATACAAGGAGGAGGATTCAACATTCCATTTTCCAGCGTGCCTAACTGTAATCATTAATGAATAAATATTTATTTGTACTGATTTTAGTCTAAAGCCGACAGTCTTGTGATCGTAACGCAATAACATTACAACGATTCGTTTTAATAATATTATAAAGTTAAAGATAATTTTTGTCGCTATTACCAGAAAAAAATTCTTCAATGTCGCAATAATACAGTAAAATAAAAAAGATACATTATAATTTTTTTACGTATGTTCATGAGTACTATTAGTAATATATTTTCATGAAGGCAATAGTTTCAATTCCAAGCCCTCTGCCATGTTGTCTCAACAATAAAGAATGTTTCTAATGACTCTTCTCATTTTCTCCCTTTCTCATTTCTGCTCTTAAGCATGCTGGTCGGGTCCATCCAGAAAATAGATGGCGATTCTGAGTCTTTTATTAAAACGTTAACTGGGGAGGAATTTGTTCTCCTAGATACACGCGTTTATAAGATTTTTTATTGACAGAGTAAGGGAAGATACAAAAAGTCATCCTTTGCTTATTATGAACCTAGAGAACGAAATATTCGTTAATATAATATGGCATGTACGTTTTATTCTACGCATAGATTCTGAAAATTCGAATTGCTTTATACGTTCCATGAGAGATTACGTAAGCAAACTTCATGACGATAATTACAATTGAATACTTGCCGGCAAAAACTTTGTAACCCTCAAAATGCAAATTTAGTGGCACGCGGCTTTCCTCCTCCATTGGTACGTGTATGCACCCATGCGACTCGTGGCGAAATTAAAACAAAAGAAAAACAGCGCACAACGTTCATATTTGCCAACATAGTTTCGTACATTCCTCGCTCAGACCACATACGAGATTTGCGAGTGAACCCAGCGTTCCAGAAAAGTGTTACGTTCTTGCCGTCAGGTATTCAATTGATAATAATTATGTTCTTCAATTATTTATTATTATTTATTATTATTTCTCTTTATTAGTTTCCAGTAGAAAATTCATTTAAAATGCAGGAAATAATAGTAGGCTTTAAGTAATGTAAGCTGAACTGGTTGTCTTAAAAAAACTCATTTGATAATTCTGGAATTTTATATTGCAATAAGATGTTTTACGTTACTTATTTCATAAATAATTCTTCTTCCGTGTGCACGGACAAGAACACTTATCTCTATGACACCTCAATAAACCTGATGTCCAAGACCCCTTTAGCGAGTGAAATTATTGAAATATTGATAATTAAGCTTGGATATTCACAACATGGATATTACATGTTCACGTGCGCTGTCATCGTCTGATATCCAAGTATTATGCATACGAAAGCAAGCTAAACACATTTTTTTTCAGTTGTCCAATATTCTACGATCGTGAATTGAAAATCCAGCATCGATTACAAAAACCTTCGTTTATTTCGCTGTACAAAAGACTCTATTCAATGAGCTGCCAAATCAATCCGCAATGTCTCCGAGGAGATGGGTATCCGGGCTGGAGCACGCGCCTTTGATCCGGCAGTCGCGACACACAGTCTCGTTGGGAGCCACAAAAAAACCTCATCACCGCCCCGCGGTCACCGTCCGTTGGCAGGTCAACGCAGTTCAGCGCCGTGCGCGCCTGGCTACACGGGAGCAATTTCGAGAACTGAAGCGTTTGATGAACAACGTGAATGGACGGAGAATCGGGACTTATTCCAGTGATTTATGTCGAACTAATTTAAACTATGGAAACGATGGACACATACAAATGTCCTGTTATCAGTTTCGCTGTAAACTTGGTGTGAATAAATTGAACTAACGATATCGTAAGTTAGTGTGTGTTGTCAGCGTTTGTGTTAATCTTATAAAATCGCGGAAATAGTTCTGGGAATAACCCGAAAAAGATAAAATGAATAGAATATTAGCTTGTTTAAAAGTAACTTTATTAAAAGAAAATAAAACTACACTTAGTACACTAGTGATGACTTTACATTGAAATTATACCTATTTTTAATTTATCCTTTAAAAATTATGGACTCCAGTGTAATATACATTGTGGGGAATTGTGGAGCGTTTAACTCATTACGAGTTTATTTTATCACTCCAAATTTGATATTGGATTGTGCCTTTATTGAAATTTAAGAAAAGCAAAGTGAACCTACGCATTTTGGTTAATGAACTGCGTTTAGGGAAAGCAGATAATATCTTTATTTCTTGAGGATTGCTACTTGTCGGTACATAAAGAAGCAATAATACTCCTATTCGTTACTTCCTCACTTTGCATTTTTACAATTCTATTTTTTCCCATTTTATCACATTGTGACATCCGGTACCTTCAAAGGAGAAATTAATACCATTTCGATCAATTGCGTACCTAGTTAAGGGTCCTTCGTCATGCCATTTCATAGTTTTAGCTTTTCCCAGTTTGTTATATTTTGCATTATAAGATGTGCTAGAAACGCGCTTCATGAAGTCCTCTCGCGCGACCTTTGCCCACTTGGCAGCTAACCCCTCAGTGAAGAGAATCGCCGGCAGCGGCGGTTTGGCGCGGGCGATCGTCCTCCACCCGCGCGGCGGAAGCCGGACAGGACACCAATTACGCAGTCGGCCAACGGAACGCGATCGCGTGGGATCCGATTGGCGCGGGCTCAGTGCTCTCCTCTCCCGCCCCTCCGGCCGCCGGCCGTCGCCCAGCCCCCGCGGCCGCGTGCCCTCTCGCGGCGGAATGGTGCTCGTGCCAAAAGCCGCCGCCGCCGCCGCGCCGCCGCGGCGGACGCCGAACTGGCGGGCCACTCGCCGCGCCTGTAACGAGGTTACCGGACCGTGCTGGCTCCGGGCTCGACGCCCCCTCGCGCGCTGGCTCCGGTCGAATGCGCGGCCCTCGACCGACCCTGCTGCTGTTTATGCTACTGCTACTGCCGGCGCGGTCGTTGCTGCGGTTGCAAGCCGTCGAAAGCCGGCTCTCTGAATAAATCTGAGTTGACAAAGATGATTGATTGATTGTTTATGATTCCGAGCGCGTCAACTACAGAGATCATTAGTCCCGTATGTGTAGTGTGTGTTTTTTAACGGGAGGTGGCGGTGATCTTTCCCTGCTGGATGGTGAGATCTGGCGCCGACCCACCGTCGAATAGTGGGGTATGTCCCACCAGCAGAGCTGCGTCAAGCTGGAACAGCCATGTCAGCTCACCGGAATGAAACATGTCTAATAATTTATTGCTAATTAATTGCCAATTAATTGCCACATTTTCGAATTAATTGCCACGTATCTTCAGCGCGAAAAAGGGTGTGAACTGGCTTGACGCGACGCCAGCACACACATCAGTGAAATTCGGGTCGCAGGTCCACGGAAACACTCAGATAATTTATTGCTAATTAATTGCCAATTAATTGCCACATTTTCGAATTAATTGCCACGTATCTTCAGGGCGAAAACGGGTGTGAGCTGGCTTGACGCGACGCCAGCACACACATCAGTGAAATTCGGGTCGCAGGTCCACGGAAACGCTCAGATAATTTATTGCTAATTAATTGCCAATTAATTGCCACATTTTCAAATTAATTGCCCCGTATCTTCAGGGCGAAAAAAGGGTGTGAGCTGGCTTGACGCGACGCCAGCACACACATCAGTGAAATTCGGGTCGCAGGTCCACGGAAACACTCAGATAATTTATTGCTAATTAATTGCCAATTAATTGCCACATTTTCGAATTAATTGCCACGTATCTTCAGAGCGAAAACGGGTGTGAGCTGGCTTGACGAGAATGTTTCAGTTTTTAACAATTTTTTCTCATAAACAGCAACGGCAATTAATTTGTGTTTATTATAAAAAATTAGTATATAATGTGTATTAATTATGTTCTTGGTTTAGTTCGAGTGTGCTCGTTGGTTCTCTCTACAAACGTATTTGAATTTCTCGCATGGTTGAATAATGTTTCAGTTTTTAACAATTATTTTTCCGTAAACGGCAACAGCAAATAATTTGTGTTTGTGATAAACAATTAGTGTACAATGTGTATTAATCATGTTCTTGGTTTGGTTCGAGTGTGCTTGTTGGTTCTCTCTACAAACGTATTTGAATATCTGGTATGGTTGAATATGTTTGTTTTTAACAATTATTTTTCCATAAACAACAATGACAATTAATTCGTGTTTGTGGTAAACAATTAGTATATAATGTGTATTAATTATGTTCTTCGTTTGGTTCGAGTGTGCTCGTTGGTTCTCTCTACAAACGTATTTGAATATCTGGCATGGTTGAATATGTTTCAGTTTTTAACAATTATTTTTCCATAAACAACAATGGCAATTAATTCGTGTTTGTGGTAAACAATTAATATATAATGTGTATTTATTATGTTCTTGGTTTGGTTCGAGTGTGCTCGTTGGTTCTCTCTACAAACGTATTTGAATATCTGGCATGGTTGAATATGTTTCAGTTTTTAACAATTATTTTTCCATAAACAACAATGGCAATTAATTCGTGTTTGTGGTAAACAATTAGTATATAATGTGTATTAATTATGTTCTTGGTTTGGTTCGAGTGTGCTCGTTGGTTCTCTCTACAAACGTATTTGAATATCTGGCATGGTTGAATATGTTTCAGTTTTTAACAATTATTTTTCCATAAACAACAATGACAATTAATTCGTGTTTGTGCTAAACAATTAGTATATAATGTGTATTAATTATGTTCTTCGTTTGGTTCGAGTGTGCTCGTTGGTTCTCTCTACAAACGTATTTGAATTTCTGGCATGGTTGAATATGTTCCAGTTGTTAACAATTATTTTTCCATAAACGACAATGGCAATTAATTCGTGTTTGTGGTAAACAATTAGTATATAATGTGAATTAATTATGTTCTTGGTTTGGTTCGAGTGTGCTCGTTGGTTCTCTCTACAAACGTATTTGAATACCTGGCATGGTTGAATACGTTTCAGTCAAAAGTTTACTTTCCAACAAAATTTATCCTCCATAGTGGATTCTTTTTTTAAGATCGTGTAAGTTTTTTGAAATGTTTATTTGTTTACGCGCAATATTTTGTGCAATATATGCGGTTTAAAAAATTGCAAAACAATATTTTCTCGAAAAAGGTTAAAAGGTTTTTCTTTAAACTTTTGATAGGGGTTGTGTTAAATGTACTTAATGAGACGACATAAACGCCATATTGCTACATATTTTTTATTTTTTCAAAAGTGCAAAATAATAATGTTTTTACTTGTCTCTGACGACCCTTCTTCTCTCACGCAAGAGGCTAGAGATCGCGCGCCTAATGGCCACCCACCGACCCACCCCACAGTGCAGATGTATCCCTTGCTGTCTTTTGTTGGCACTCGCCTGGGTGCGGCCTTTCACGGCAGTGAGACATACCGGATGTAGAGGCTTAACGGACAGGCCGGCTCCCGACCGCCACCAGCCCTGCCCAAACGCCGCGTGCGAAAATATGAAGAAACATCATAGCCACGCCGTCGCCGCCTCTCTTGCGACTTGCTTTGCGGCCACCGCCCCTTCCGATGGCTCCTTGGGAGGGCGAAAACCTCCCAAGAGGAAGCGACTCCACCCACACAGGGCGCAGAGCTGTTCTCAGGAAGACCTCCGTAAAGTTAGAATCGCAAAGTTATGAAAAAAAAAATGAAATTAATCTCCCAATTTGTCGCTAATTGTTAACAACTGGAACATATTCAACCATGCCAGATATTCAAATACGTTTGTAGAGAGAACCAACGAGCACACTCGAACCAAACCAAGAACATAATTAATACACATTATATACTAATTGTTTACCACAAACACGAATTAATTGCCATTGTTGTTTATGGAAAAATAATTGTTAAAAACTGAAACATATTCAACCATGCCAGATATTCAAATACGTTTGTAGAGAGAACCAACGAGCACACTCGAACCAAACCAAGAACATAATTAATACACAATATATACTAATTGTTTACCACAAACACGAATTAATTGCCATTGTTGTTTATGGAAAAATAATTGTTAAAACTGAAACATATTTAACCATGCCAGATATTCAAATACGTTTGTAGAGAGAACCAACGAGCACACTCGAACCAAACGAAGAACATAATTAATACACATTATATATTAATTGTTTACTACAAACACGAATTAATTGCCATTGTTGTTTATGGAAAAATAATTGTTAAAAACTGAAACATATTCAACCATGCCAGATATTCAAATACGTTTGTAGAGAGAACCAACGAGAACACTCGAACCAAACCAAGAACATAATTAATACACAATATATACTAATTGTTTACCACAAACACGAATTAATTGCCATTGTTGTTTATGGAAAAATAATTGTTAGAAACTGAAACATATTTAACCATGCCAGATATTCAAATACGTTTGTAGAGAGAGCCAACGAGCACACTCGAACCAAACCAAGAACATAATACACATTATGTACTAAATTTTTATAATAAACACAAATTAATTGCCGTTGCTGTTTATGAGAAAAAATTGTTAAAAACTGAAACATTCTCGTCAAGCCAGCTCACACCCGTTTTCGCCCTGAAGATACGTGGCAATTAATTCGAAAATGTGGCAATTAATTGGCAATTAATTAGCAATAAATTATCTGAGTGTTTCCGTGGACCTGCGACCCGAATTTCACTGATATGTGTGCTGGCGTCGCGTCAAGCCAGCTCACACCCTTTTTTCGCCCTGAAGATAGGTGGCAATTAATTCGAAAATGTGGCAATTAATTGGCAATTAATTAGCAATAAATTATCTGAGTGTTTCCGTGGACCTGCGACCCGAATTTCACTGATGTGTGTGCTGGCGTCGCGTCAAGCCAGCTCACACCCTTTTTCGCCCTGAAGATACGGGACAATTAATTCGAAAATGTGGCAATTAATTGGCAATTAATTAGCAATAAATTATCTGAGCGTTTCCGTGGACCTGCGACCCGAATTTCACTGATGTGTGTGCTGGCGTCGCGTCAAGCCAGCTCACACCCCCTTTTCGCCCTGAAGATACGTGGCAATTAATTCAAAAATGTGGCAATTAATTGGCAATTAATTAGCAATAAATTATCTGAGTGTTTCCGTGGACCTGCGACCCGAATTTCACTGATGTGTGTGCTGGCGTCGCGTCAAGCCAGCTCACACCCTTTTTTCGCCCTGAAGATACGTGGCAATTAATTCGAAAATGTGGCAATTAATTGGAAATTAATTAGCAATAAATTATTAGACATGTTTCATTCCGGTAGCTGACATGGCTGTTCCAGCTTGACGGAGCTCACCAGCAGGGCACCGCCCCAGCCGGGACAAGCTCTTAGCTCCCGACCGGTCTCTCGACATTTCTGGTGGTAGTGTATTGCATGTTAGTGTGTGTGTGTGTGTGTGTGTAGGGGATAAGGGTAGGACAAGAAAGAGGAAGGAAAGATCGCGCGCGGTCCGTGGCCCGTTTGTTATAGTACTGCTCCGGCATTTCCCTGGTGTTGATCGGAGAAATCACGGAAAACTACGATCAGAGCAGCCGGCCGCTAGAATTCTCCTCAAGAAGCGTCTGAATTCGACCTAGCTGACAAGCCAGTGACGGAAATCCTGCCGCAGTCTGGACTCGAATGTAGGACCTGCCGGTCAGAGGGATTTCAGTAACATCAGCTGATGCACTTAGCCGTCTCTCCCGGTTTGACAAAGATGACTTCAGCTGTTTCATCCTTCAACAATTTCAACACCTCATCAGCATTCCACGATTTAGAGACACGTTCACTAGTTGAGAGAGGGCATGCGGCAATAGGGGAGAGGTGTGGAGAGTCCAGCGGAGGACTGGGGGCGGCGTTGAAATAGAGGACATTCGCGCTGCCGAGGCACGCGTGAATAACCAGCGGCTGCGTCGGCAGCACAGATGCCGCGAATGCCCTGCTCTATTTCAACGCTCCTCCACTGAGCTCTGCACGCCACGCCCCTCCTGCGGCATGCCGCCCCTCTACGTGCGTAACGTGACTCTAACTTGTGGAAATGCTAATGCTGATGTGGTGTTGTTGACATTATTAAAGGATGAAATAACTGAAGTTATCTTCGTGAACTCAGATTTACTCAGAGAGACGGCTTTGTCGGCGTCATCAGTCGCGCAATATGCTTCTTTTGACTTATTTCATCCGATGTACACCCGAACGTTGCACCTAAAATCATGCGAATTTCCGGTTATTCAATTGCTTATTTTTTTTCAATATTTGAGAGAAACACGTTCACGATATCTAAGTGTATTGTAGATTGTCGTGATATCTCCGGCTGATTTTGGACAAATGGAACAGAAAGAACAAAAAAAAAGAAAGATCTTCGCGTAACAGTCGATGTTTTTGAACGCCGTCGTAAGAGGACGTTCAGGTTCACTGTGACCATTTCCGTTAACCAACATGTATTTGGACGAAAACTTCCAAAGCATTGGTATTGTTTTCGTGGGAGAAACTAAGAAAAATTAGCCATGGGAGCAGCCGGCTCCTAGAATAATGTGCCAGACCGCGACTGAACTCGATCTATCTAGCGTTGAAAATTCCCCCTCGTCGGAAATCCAAACCTAGGAACTCGAATTCAGGAAGTGTCATATTACGTATGATGTTCTTATTTCTGATCTTTTATGTATTTCTGAAAAAAAGGTACTGTGGTATTGCCACTATCATCACTGCGATAACACAAGACATGAGGTTGACAATTTGTATTATCAATAGGAGTTCGTCGAGTTGTATTCGCAGTGAGTTGTCTCGTGATTTCTGCTTGTCGTGATACAAGATATGTACAAGATATGTAATGTCGTTCGAACCAGTCGAAAGGGAGTTCTAAGTGTGATAAATATCTGTCGAGAAATGGAACAATTAGATTGAATCCTATTGCTTCCTGGCCGATTCTAATATGGGTTAGGGATTGTGACTGGCATACAATTTCATTATTTTGGATGTTATTGTGTGCCAAAATGTATTGTAAAAGAAAAAAATACCAGCGGGGAGTTTTAAAAATTTAGTAAACATTTTTGAAAGGGAAAGGAGTAAAAGAAAACTCTTTTGCAACCTCAATTTCTATAAATGAAATCAACTGCACACAGGGATTCTCCCAATAATTGTACACGCCACCATTATATCATTATTGTTTATTTTATATTTTCTTCTTTATTTTATTAGAAAATACCATAAGTAGTCCAATAATATTTTATTCTATGTCAGTATACTATCTGTTTACTCTCATCTCCTTTGTTTTACCAAGAGCTTTATCTGTTGTTTGTCAGACAATACATTTAGGTATATGCGTACCTCGGCCATGCCAAATCTCAATGCCATTCCAAACCGTTGTCGTCATGATGTCACGTCGTCGTCTTTGCTGTCTATCTGGTCGTCGAAGTTGTCTTCGTACATACCCTCGATCTTGTCATCGTACTTGACTTGGTCGGCCTGTAGTTGGCCGCAGTCCTTCTGGTCGTCGCTTTCCTTGTCATCTAACTTGTGCTGGTGGTCGTTGCAGGCATTTCGAAACAACACGCCCACTGCGCGTGGCGTCTCGCGGGAGAATCATTGAATTATGGAAACTTTTAATAAGTTTACCGCAGCAGGCGGTTAGAAAATTAGCATCAACTCCTGTAACCAATTGGGTTAGGGATCTCCCTCTGTTTTAATTAGAGGACGTTCTTGTTTTCAATTTACAAGTATGGAATTGCGTTAGTTCTACGATATCTTAACAAAGTGATAATTTAATTTGGAAATGTGTCATATCGTGAGAAGTCTTCATGCAAATAAACTACTTCTTTCAGTAGACATATTAAGCTACAGACAGTGTACAAACATTTTATTTGCATGGTATACTCGTATGTTACGGTTCAAAATTTTCTTTCATTATGTGCCAACACAAGCGTAACAAAAACGTTGATTAGTTACGAAACGAGTGCGCGAAATACTGTATTTGAAGACCTCGGGGCAATAACATGCTATGCCATATTTCTAATGAAATTGAGATATTAGTGTTTTTGATGAAATTCCGATTTAGATGAATCTCGCAATGCAATTCTTAATGTTCTTTATTTCAATGTGTATAATGCAATGTCTAAACCTTGACACTTCTTTTTTCAGAACTTCCGTATTGTAACAGCATGTTATTGCCCTGAGGTCTTCTTTTGAATCTTATACTATTTTTTAATACGCCGCGTACGGAAGATAATTCGACAACGCTTTGCGATGTTTTCCACTCTATTAGATTAAACTAGTGGTGCTACAGAACGGTACAGACTATCCCGTACTAGTTTCCTATTTCCTTGGGTCTTCGCTAGCTATTCGGAATTGTCACATACTCTTTCTTGCCAGCTGTCATCTATCACCGCCAAAAATACATTTTTTGTCATTTTCTTAATTTTTCGGTTTCCTATTGGTAGAACGGAAATATTAATTTTACAGTATTAAAGAACACAAAAACGTAGCCATAAATGTCAATTTTCTTTTAAAAATTATGTGCCGTTTAAGAGAAAATGGCGTTTTAGCGGTACAAAAATTCGAACTTTGAAGCTCATTTTCACAGAACATTTTTGAGTTTTCAAAATAATTTATTTGAAGCTATTTGAAGCACTTACACTGACAAATATCATAATTTTTACAAATTGCTGGCAATGTCCATATCCAAGATGTGAGAGATCTTTCAAAAAATTACATTTATATAAACAACAAAAAAACAAAAAATAACTCAAAACAAACTTTACGTCATATTTAAGAGTGTAATTGGCACTATCCGTTACAAAAGTTTGAAGAAAAAATTTGTAGCCATATATGCAAATATTGCGTTTGAGCGTTTCTGAAAATGCCGAAATTTGAGTTACTTTTCACAGAAAACGGTTGTGTTTTTCTAGAAACTTTATCTGACATTATTTAAAGCACATGTACTTATAAATAGAATAATGTGAAAAATCGCCGATAACGTAAATATTAACGACGTGAGAGACGTGAAGTCAAAAAATTACATTTTTCCAATTTTTCAAAAACAAAAGAATAGAGCTATATGGCGTTTTTGTCATCTCATAAAATACATTAGGCACTATACCCATAAATAATTTAAAGAAATAATTTCGAGCCGTTTTTGAGAAAATCTTGTTTTTGTAATTTTTTAAAATTGCAAATAAATTACACGCAATATTGCGAGAGAACTACTAAACTTTTCAAAAAAATGTACATGACCTTAATGAACGAAATCACTATGAAGAAAAAAATTTATTTGAAGGAAAAATCTCTATCTTTAATTTTGTAGTTCCAGAAAGACGCCGAAACAATTTTAAACTTTTGCAATTTTGGAAACTTCAGAGTTATTGGTGAAAATCGGACCTATGCCACCTTAATAATTGTATTTTACTGTATTCTTACAAGAAATTTAAAGAAAAAATTTGTAGCCTTTTTTGAGAAAATTTTGAAAACTTCCGGGGAGCTTCATATAAAGTACCCCCAAATTTTATAGAATCGTTTTCAAAATCTCAAAGCCTTGATTGAGAACCAGATCGATCGGGGAATATGCATTTTGGAAGAAATCGTACGTGTGGTTTAGGCACTAGCAGTGTTCACAGACGGACAGACGGACGGACGGACAGACGGACGTTTTCCTTGGGGTTGATAAGATGGACGGACGTTTTCCTTGCAAAATCCCCTGGGGTTGATAAGATCCAGATTTATTGGATTAAGATATTTACAGCATTACATTCTTATCTAGCAAAAGGCTGTTAATAAAATTTTAGAAAACCCTAAGGAACTCCCCGAATGGCTCACTCACGGCATCACGTATTTGCTACCCAAAGGAGGAGACAGCTCTTTGGCGAAGAACTACAGGCCAATTACTTGCCTACCAGTAATGTACAAACTTATAACTGCAGCCATAGCTGACAAAATGTATAGGCACCTAGAGAAGAACAACCATCTCTTGCCAGTTGAAAAGAAGGGATGTCGTAAAGGTTCCTATGGCTGTAAGGAAATCTTGCTTCTGAATAAAATAGTTTTGAATGATGTAAAGAAACGAAAACGTAATTTAAGCATGTCTTGGATTGACTACCAGAAGGCCGTTGAGAGTGTACCACACGATTGGATTTTGAAGACCCTGGAGATCTATCGATTTCATCCTAGACTTGTTGAGTTTTGCAAGGCTAGTATGAAGTCGTGGAGCACCAGGTTACTAATCCACAGCGGAAAGGGAGTAGTAGAAACAAGAAGTATTCAGATTAACAGGGGAATTTTTCAAGGAGATTCACTATCCCCTCTGCTGTGTGGCATTAGTTTGATTCCTCTATCGAGACAGCTGACGCACACTGACTTTAGTTACAAGCTCCATGGTGACGAAAGACCTGTATCGCATTTATTTTACATGGATGATCTGAAAGTGTTTGCTAAGAATGAAGCGACTCTCTCCCAAATGCTGTCTGTCGTGAATGACTTTAGCAAAGACATCTGCATGAAGTTTGGTCTTGACAAATGTGCAAAAGTCAATTTAAGAAGAGGCAAACTGACAACGTCAGAGTGCATTGAAGTTGATAAGCACACTGCGATTCAAGATCTTGAGCCAGGTAAAACGTACAAATATCTGGGCATTGAAGAATGTGAGACAATCTCGAACGACACAATGAAAGAGAGAATTCGCAAGGAGTATTACAGAAGAGTGAGACTGGTCCTGCAGTCTGCTCTAAACTCAAGGAATAAAATATCAGCAATAGGTAGTTTGGCGGTGCCTGTAGCCGAATACAGTTTCGGTCTAGTAGACTGGACTGAGCGGAAAATTCGCATCATGGATCGAAAAACCAGAAAACTGCTTACAATGCATCACGTTGCCCACCCCCGAGCTGATGTACATAGCCTTTATGTATCACGTAAGGAAGAAGGAAGAGGCCTGAGACAAATTGAAGCCTCCTGGCACAATGCAATAACGGGGATGGGAAAGTATGTAGTCAGCCATCAAGATGACCCACTAATGAGGCAGGTCATGAAATCTGACCGAAGAATGGGAAACAGAGGCATTGTAAGTGTAGCAAGAAGCATTGCGAACAAGACTATGCAAGACAACCAGAATGACAGAGACACTGAACTTCTGATGCTACTTAACATGAAATTTGAGACACAGAAAATGTTAAAGAAATCGTGGAGAGACAAACCACTCCACGGACAATATCTAAAAGAATGGACAAGGTGCAGATCAATAAAGATCAATCATTTATGTGGCTTAAAAGGGGAAGAATGAAGCCAGAATCGGAAGCACTTGTAATAGCTGCCCAAGATCAGGCCTTGAGAACACGACGTTATGATAAAGCGGTTCTCAAAATCTCCCAAGATGATAAATGCCGCATTTGCCAGGAGCAAGTAGAAACCATTGATCATATTGTCCTAGCAAAGACCGAATACCTTAAAAGACATGACAGGGTGTGTAGCTACCTCCACTGGCAGATCTGTACCGCCCTCGAAGTTCCGAACACATGCCCCAAGTGGTACGAACACTCACCGAAACCGGTGACGTCTGTTGGATTGTGTACGATATTGTATGACCAACAAATTCAAACTGATCGCACGATAACAGCAAACAAACCGGATATAGTCATCCGGGATTTGGAGAACAAATCGTGTGTACTTGTGGATGTTGCTGTACCTTGCGATCGAAACGTCGTTACCAAGGAGGCAGAGAAACGTCTTAAATACAAGAGTTTGGAAATCGAGATCAGCCGAATGTGAGGCGTAAAAGCACAGGTCGTCCCGATAGTTATCGGAGCTCTGGGATTTGTTCCGCAAAATTTGAGTAAGAACTTGTCTAAACTCCCCGGTAATTCAAAAGACTGGGAAGTGCAAGAAATTGCTTTATTTGGAACAGCCCACATTTTGCGCAAAGCATTGTAGAGGCACTGACAGTGATCGGATCTGCTCCTTAGGTAGCTGGTTGCAACCTGGAGTAAATTTTATATTCAGCCGAGTCATAACATCTTTAGTCGTGATGTAATGGAAAAATAATAATAATATATCGCCTTTCATTATTCCTTCCTTTCTTTGCTTTTTGCTACCTCGCTCTGTTTGTTCTCTCTCTCCCTCTCTCTTTTCGCGCACGCACTTGCTCTCAAATCCACAAAATAAAACATTCTCTTTTATACTTTGTACTTACTACTGTCGAGGCTTCATTTCAATATCGGGTTTTATGATTGACCTGATTTAATTTTTTGAAAAGAACAGGAAATAATTAATACGTCCAGGCTTGCACGATCATTTTTTCGTAATTGATATTCGTATTGTTCGCGAAATTGCGTGGAATTATTTTTCATTGTAATAATAAAAATCTATGTAACATTTTAAATATTTAATTTTGATTTAGAGTTTCATTTCTACAATTTATGTCTTTTTCTTGAAGATAAAAAACAATGTTTGTCAACACCTTCAGAATATCAAACTAATATGATAATTATAAAAAATTTGTTGATAACGTGGTTTTAATAATGTTGATTGTAAACTGACAGAATTACCAAATAGTCCATAAGTAGGAACAACGATCCAAAGCCGCAAAAATAATTTAAAATACTCAAAATATTTATTTGCGCAAAAATATTATTAAAAAACTGCATACTGACCGATGAAACTTGTGCAAATACTTCACCACATCATCTCAGGATATTTAAATATTATGGAGATATTTGGAGAGAGAGAAAAAACAGGTACAATTACTGCTCGAAATTGCAAAAGCTTCATTGCAATCATTGCATGCTCCTGCCAAAATACGAAATATCAGAAAAGAAACATGTGTACAGTCACCGAACAAATGGTAGGCACGCCAATTAGGCTAGAAACTGGGATGGAAGTGCGTCATTCTTGCCACTACCTTACCCCCAGGCGAGGAAAATAAATGGAAACCAAGCCCAGAGCTCGGAACAGCGTTAGCTGGCAAAAGTCGGATTAATCCGACTAAAATGACAAATACATTATTATTATTATTATTATTATTATTATTATTATTATTATTATTATTATTATTCCACTACATCACGACTAAAGATGTTATGAGACGGCTGAATATAGAATCTACTCCAGGTTGCAACCAGCTACCTAAGAGCAGATCTAGGGACTCTCTGTGCCTCTACAATAGTTTGCGCAAAATGTGGGCTGTTCCAAATAAAACGATTTCTTGCACTTCCAAGTCTTTTAAATTACTAGGAAGTTTAGACAAGTTCTTATACAAATTTTGCGGAACGAATCCCAGAGCTCCGATAACTATCGGTATGACCTGTGCTTTTATACCCCACATTCGGTTGATCTCGATTTCCAAACTCTTGTATTTAAAACATTTCTCTGCTTCCTTGGTAACGACATTTTTATCGCAAAATACAGCAACACCGACAAGTAAACACGATTTTTTCCTCCAAATCCCGAATAACTATATTCGGTTTGTTTGCCGCTATCGTGCGATCAGTTTGAATTTGTTGGTCATACAATATCGTACACAATCCAAGACGTCACCGGTTTTGGTGAGTGTTCGTACCACTTGGGGCATGTGTTCGGAACTTTGAGGGTTGTACAGATCTGCCAGTGGAGGTAGCTACACACCCTGTCGTGTCTTTTCAAGTATTCTGTCTTCGCTAGGACTGGACAAGCTGAAACAATATGATCAATGGTTTCTACGTGTCCTGGCAAATGCGACATTTATCATCTTGGGAAATTTTGAGAACCACTTTATCATAATGTCGTATCTCTAAGGTATTATTATTATCATTATTATTATCATTATTATTATTATTATTATTATTATTATTACATGATTATTTTAGTTATCCCTCCTCGATCTGTAGTCTCGGGGGAACTCACAACTAATCGCCGCTTTTCATATATTTTCTTGAATCGTTTGTGGATGTCCATTGCCCGGCCTAACATCACGGGTAGTTCGTGGCTTTTGACTAAGGAATTACTGCCGCGCGGCATCAGTATTGACTTGATGGGAAGGAAACCACGTAGGCGGCGGCTGGGTTCGAACTGCCTATTTAACAGGGGTCGAAAATTACTCCCGCGACGGGACGAATATAGTATCTCCCGGTCAACGGTATTTTAGTTTCAGACACGCAACTACACACGCTGTCGCGGCCGGTTATTCTATATATGTCGATTTGTATATAAGAGCTAAACTCCGACACAGTTGGACCGATCTCCATGAATGTTGGCAATTCTACGTGGTTTTCTTTCACTCAGAAAGTTTATGTGCTATTAATTCTGTTGCAACTCTACTTCATGACGCTGTAGAACAAAACTAAATATTCACGTCAAATGCAACCCGCAACACACTCGGCAGCATTTTGAATTTATATCGTTAAATAACTCCTAAACGAGGCGTTCTAGGGATATAAAAATTATATTTTGAGGCCAACCGCCTCGAAGAAACGTTGCTCACCGTAATCTACAGAATGAGCTCATTTCGAATATTCTATTACATTTTTGCTGGTCGAACGCTTCCCGATATACCTCACCTGCTGAGAGACGTGAAGAATCTGCATAGTAAATGTGAATGAGAGGGACAGAGAGCGGCAGAAACAGAGAGAGAGAGACAGACAGGGACAGGGTGAGGGAAGGAGGGAGGCAGAAAAGGAGAAAGGGAGATGGTAGTGGAAAGAGGCAGATGAAGAGCAGAACAATGTCTGCCGGGTTTTCCTAGTTCTTTATAAAAGTAATAATATAGTAAAGCAACACCGGACTTTTCTGAACATGTTATGCACATTTCGCCTTTGTAAGGGAGCAACCCGAATACACACTACGAATACAAAGCGCATCTGAGCGCGGCAAAGGTCAGGGGTTGCGAGCCGGAGTGGCGAAACAGAGAGGGGGGCCGGACCCCAAATTGCAAAGTGGCCGCAGCATTAGAAGGCCGTCCGCGCGCCGCGCCGCGAAGAAAGCCGCAGCCCCCACCGCCGCCACCCCCACCGCCGCCACCCCCACCGCCGCCACCCCCACCGCCGCCACCCCCACCCGCCGCCACCCCCACCGCCGCCACCGCCACCGCTGCCGCCACCGCCGCCACCCCCACCGCCGCCACCGCCACCCGCTGCTGCCAACCGCCGCCACCCCCACCGCCGCCACCGCCCGCCACCGCCGCCACCGCCGCCACTCCCACCGCCGCCACCCCCACTGTCCGCCACCGCCGCCACCCCCACTGCCGCCACCGCCGCCACCGCCGCCGCCACCCCCGCCACCGCCGCCACCCCCACCGCCGCCATTGCCACTACCGCCACCGCCCGCCACCGCCGCTGCTGCCGCCGCCGCCGCCGCCGCCGCCGCCGCCGCCGCCGCCGCCGCCGCCGCCGCCGCCGCCGCCGCCGCCGCCGCCGCCGCCGCCGCCGCCGCCGCGCCTGGAGCTTAAGGACGGTAGGACCTCTTCCACCGCACTCGCATGCCTTGCTCCCCGCCTCTCCCCGCATTCCAATTTCTCGCATCATACCATCGCCCTCTGCCTGAGCATCCCGGTTGAACTCGCATCTAGAGCTCTGGTACCGATCCCTTCATGTTTACAGCTGTTCTCGCCACCCGAATCTTGTTCCCTGGCTCTTGCACAGTAATCCTTTCTATGCATTTCCTACCTTTGCATACCCGTCCCCGATCCTCCAGCCCAGAACTCCCGGACCTCGACCGCATCCTTCGCCTTCACATTCTCGTCCTCGTCCTAACATCCATGTTCTCACATCCCCATCCTCGTACCCTTGTCCTCAGATCTCCATCCCCACATCCCTGTCCCCGTTACTCCGTTCTCGCATCCCCGCCGTCATCTTCGCATCTCCGTTCTCGCTTTCCCCTTCCCGAATCCTCATCTTCACATCCCCGCCTGCTACTCCTCATTTCTAACCACTCATTCTCAACAGTCCATCCCCGACTCCCTATTCGTGACCTCTCAGCCACATCACACACCTCCCATTCCCAACCTGTCATCCCAAACCCCACTCCCTACCTCCTATCACCGACCCTCCATCCCTGATACCGCACCCCGGACTCTACCTCAACCCTCCCACATCCAAGACGCCCCACCCCACATCCCTGCTCTCACTCCTTCCCATTTTGTGAACCGCACCCCGCAATGGATCTCCTCCACCAAGCCCCCACATCTCGAGCCAGCGTGACGCCGTTCGCCCTCCGCGCAGAGGCCGGGGGGCAGTGGCTGGGCTCCTCGGGCACTTTGTCCTTCCGTCGCCGCGCCCACGCCCCCTCCGTCTCCCCGCAGCAGCCTTCTGCTCGCGTGCGCCTTTAGCGCCCCTCGCGGCGGCGGACGCTTTCACTGGACCCGCAGCGCAGGACTTTCCGACTTTGCCCTCCGCCAGTGCCTTTGCACCCGCCGCTTCCGCGTAATTCCCACGACTTCCTCTGTCTCTTTTTCCCCACTGTCGGCTACCCCTCTTTAGTTAAGTCTCCCGGGAAGTTCACTGCTCCCTTCCCATGCGTTTCTGCTTGTATGTTCACTCTTGCGGATCCGGAGACCACTTTCATCACTTGTGGATTTATATACTGACACCGTAATATCATATTCATCTGTTACATCTGTGAATCTGCCATCTTTTCAATGGACTCTGTGCTGACAGTTTCTCTTGGTTTTAGTTTTTATCTACACACTTTAGGGAAGGAGGAATATATGAACATTATTTTTCTCGGTTTCTGATCATCTTGTTCTTCGTGTAAAGGTATTTTTATGAACTAGTTGCCTGCAAGAGCAAAAATACTGCTGAACACACAAAATAGTTTTCGAAAATATTGTGTGCACACTGCTCAAAAACAACAAAATACTCTCCCATAACCCTGCTATAAATTACGTTTTTCAACAAAAAAGACATTACAAATTCTGTAATAATAATAATAATAATAATAATAATAATAATAATAATTTACAGTGTATTTGTACAGAACAACGCTTCTTTACATAACCACATGTATCAACAAAATTTCGGTTCCAAAACTCAACATGATATTAGCAAAACTTTAAAGGAAGATAATCTCTTCTTTGAAGCCATGCTCTTGCGAGACTGCTCTTAGTGACGTCAGTAAGGACGTACGTAATGACGCACTGAGTATGAGAATTCAGTAGATAAGCGTAGTATGAGAGCAAAGAAAAATGCAAAGAATTTCTTTTTGCATTTTTTAGGCAGGAGGCTACGTATTTTTCTTTCAATTTCTGCATCCTTCTACAGTTCACACTTTTGAATAAACTGTATTCTTTTTTTTAGCGATGAATCATTTTACCTCTAATATTTTTCTTTTAAATATAAAATGGATTGAGTGAAGATGGAAACACTTCTTCCGCAAAAAGGCTTCCTCATTATAAAGCCCACGTTTCTTTCCACTTAGGCGTGAGAAATGATTTTCACGAAGCTTCCAATCAATTTCAAATTTAGAAGCAACCAGACACGCACTTTTTTGCGGTAGCTTTCAAAGCTCTAGCAAGTCACTCTCGTGTCCTTTCAGCCAACGAATGACGTCGCACGTTTGTACGATTCTCAACGACACCACTCCATCAGAAATCGGAAATTCGACGCCTCCAGCGGAGTGAAAAGTTTTCCGCATCCTCTTTCCCAACGCCAAAGCTTCAACTCGGCGAAGCCATATTCACGCAATAGTTGGAAGTTGCATCTAAAAACTTGGACGCCAATGTTGAGTCTCCGCAACAAGAGTTGGAATTCACAAAGCAGCTTTTCGTGTTTGTTCAGCGGATACTCTCGCATTGTTTTACGGAAGCGGTAAAAATCCTATTACGTAGGGCTGCCATCATTCTCCATCTCGTAACGTGTATCTCTGTGTGCATGGACTTAGGGAGAAGGATAGGAAATCACGAGAAACAAATGGTGTTTCTGCCCTAAATCAACAAGCGTCATTATCTTCGTAATTGATATTAATTCAGTTGATAGATTTTGGGCTCTCTATACATCACGGAATATCAAAGTTTCTCATTTGAAAACCATCTAACAAAAAATATTTAATACGACAGTCTCCTTCGGCGATCTATTCAATTGAAAATAGCATATATGTCACTTGAAAACTTTTGGATAATAAAATAACCAATAATAAATTAAACTATATTTTCATTAAGTATTCATAAATGTATGTAATAATATTTTTGATAAATTATTTTCATAATCTATTCCCAAATGTTGCTGAATGAAAAAGATAACTTTTTATGAGTTGGAGAAGGTAGTACACAGTGGGATGAAAAGAAAGTTTGGAATTTTTTTCGGATTCAATTTTAATAATTGCTGCCTAATTTTAATTTGAAAATGCATTTATTTAGACACCATGCAAATAATTAAGTTGCCTACAAGTTTGCAAATTCAATGTATTTAAGTATTTTTATAACAACCTCACGTGCTCCGCTGTGTACCGTGGGTAGTACACAGTGGTACGCATGTCTAGTTTCTTGGCCTGTAGACTTTTTTTGGTAACATAAAAGGTGAAGGTTTGATTTTGAAACACCAACACGCCGTGTTGCTAGTCTTAGAGATCCACCTTCTAAAACAAAAGCTACTGCCAGTTTCATGTCCTCTTCTGTAAATTTGGTTACTTTTCGCTCTTTCAATTTTCGTGGCATCTAAAAAAATGACAATTTCATTAATAGTTCTCTCACATGACACTTAATGAAATATCTAATGTGACATCATTGATTATAAATACAGCAGTACGTAGTGGGACGGTCCCACTGCATACCTTCGCTTATTGTCCCACTGTGCACTTTGTACATGTTATTAAGTATTCATTCACCACAAGAAATGTAACCATTTTAAATCAAGGTAGGAACTGGCAACTGGGTTTTATACCTAGTGATTTACTTTCGTCTTCATTACAAATTTAAAAAAATTGTAGACTCATCTTTTGTAATTTGATTCATAAACTGTAATAAAAATAACTTTTCACATTAAACAAGACCACAAAACAGTAACACAAAAAGGTGAACCCTAACGGCCATACTGGATTCAGCGGTGCAGTTATATTGGCTGCATTGCAGGGAAGTGGTTTGAGTAGGTTGTCTTATTTTGCGCGTGAATTTTAAATGATCGACCACTGTGTACTAACTTCCTCTGCATCTGTGGAATTAATACAATGAATAATAACAATTGCATTAAAATAGTGATTAAACAAAATTATAATTTTTATAATTAGTAACCAATAATTTCGCTAGATTAGCAGGATCTAGTTAATACATTCTTCAAAAGCATTTCAATTGAGTCGTTGCAAAACCTGTTAAACGACAATTAGAAAAATCATGTTGTTGTGCTCTTTGGAAAGGACTCGCTGCCCTTTACAACGAAATGTATTTATCAACTGGTAAACCCCACTGTAATAGCTTCAAAACTCGTTAAGTATCGTCCACAAGCCAAACCTGCTACGTCTACAGACGTACAATGTACACACTATTATGTACAAACGTCGATTTTCTGTTCTTCAGATACTCTACCAAAGGATTCCCGATAAATCCGACATGATGTTACGACAGTTATTCACATGATAACAGTTTAGGTTTTTGTTTATAAAGCATGATTCAAAAATGCATTAAAATGTGTACCAAAACCACTCGTTTATAATTGTTTTCATCCAATTGACAACTTTATTAGAGATTTACCTTAGAGAAGTTAGAAGCTATATCTCGTATGTGTTATGTACGTTCAGGACAAGACAGCGAATGCGGTCGCAATGCGGCCGAAAAAGCTTTATGCCACAATAAACTGTTACGATGGGGAGCCTACATCTAATGTTGATTTCACACATATTAATTTGACAGGATTTTAGTAGGTAATTTAGCATATTAATGTAGCAGATAAAGCCAACTAGCAAATTCCGTCTTAATGGCTTTACACTTGCAAAACCTATTAAGTGTCAACTATAATTTTAAATATAAAGAAACTGTTTCTGTGAGATTATACAGATTTTTAACAGTAAATTCGGAGAATTTTTGGCGTTTTTTTTGCCAAAAAAATCGTGGTTACTCAAAGTGGGATTCAGTCGTAAAATGTTTTCGCCAATTTCTTCGGTTTCGTCTAAGATGCATTTAACAGGTTTGATGATACAATTGTTAATCTTATTTATATCTCGATTTTCCTCTTCCTATGTTTTCTTATGATAATAGTAATTAAAGAAAACGAATTTCAAGATAGTATAACTTCCTTGTGGCACCCAATATATCAGAATCTAAAGATAAAACTGAAACATATTTATACACAACTAGCGGGAACCCGGTATGCGTTGTTCTGCCCTTCATCTCCCTCTTCCTCACTCTCTCTTCTTCCTTCTCTCTCCTCTCTTGTCGCGTTTTTATGTCTCTCCCTCTTCTCTTCGTCTTTCTCTCCGTCTCTTCTTCATCTCTCTCTCCTTCCCGGTCTGTCTATGAGACTCTGTGGCTCTCTCCGACTGTGTCTCTGCCTCTTTCTGTCTCATTCACATTTAGTTGAAGTTTCTGCCATATCTGAGCAGGTGCGGTAATGTCGAGAAGCGCGGACCAGCAAAAACGTAGTAAAATGTTCAAGATCTTATCCTGTAGATTACAGCGTGAGAAACATTTCTTTGAAGCCATTGGCCTCAAATTTTAGTTTTTGATGCCCTAAAACGTTTCGGTTACGAGTTATTTAACGATATAGCTTCAAAATTGCTGCCGAGCGTTGCGGGTTGCATTTGACATGAATATTAGTAGTTTACAATAGTTTTGCTCTACAGTGCCAAATAGTAGAGTTACAGCAAAATTAACAACATATAAACCTTGGGAGTGAAAAAACACGTACATGTTTGTGTCACATATGACTCCCCACATTCCACAAATGGTGAAATATCAATATTCCTAGTTACTCCGTGAAACCGAAATTACGCGATTGTCTGATTTGCAGTGGTGCGATGGTTGCAACTGTTTAGAGTGATCAGTCAGATGCTCATGGTGGTTCCGCTACTCATGTCGTCGCTGCCGTCCCTAAACTGACAAGCAGCGGTTTGCGTGGACTGTTTGCCTTTCGTCCCAGGGGAAAGGGTCCCAGCTGCATGAAGCGCGGTTTGCAATGCCTTCTGCGCTAACCAGGATTGCTTGAGTTGTCTACAAATTTTGTAACTTTTCTTTATTTATTTTCGTCTGTTATTAATTACTTTCAGAACATAATTACTCGTAAATGTGTTTTGTTTGGATTCATGTTGCAACACTTGATCATATTTGTATATACAGATAGAAACTGACAGATGATCAGCCCCAAAGCATGCGGCTCTAATGAGTGTAATTTGTTTAGTAACGGGCAAAATTGATTCAGATATAAAAATAAACTTATCATCTTGTAACAGACTGTCACAAAATTTGCTCAAAAATACGTATACTATAATATGATTTTGAAATATTAACGAGAATGACTTTTTATGCATAATTGATACGGTTGTGACAGATACAATCCGTTTCCAACACGTATGCCTAACGAGATATTAAGTATATTGCCCCTTTAATTAACTTCCATCTATTACGTTTGGTTTTCGAGCAATTTCTAAGGCGAATATATAAATGGGATTGCATTTCCCAAGTGCCGTTATGCCGGTCTTTTACATCAATTAATTGTTATTTCTGATGAATATTTGTGCGTTTTATATTAATTATATTTATGAATATATTCTCATTTCTAGGCTCTTGTTTTGGTTTTTCCCATACATATGATTTTCTTGCGTACCGTAAAGAAATTGTAGTAGTCAATTTATTTTTTTCACATACGTTATTGCTTGTTAATTACCTTCGATATGTACCTTGCTGCACTGCTTTTGTCTTACCTAAATTGTGGTTACGAGGGAAATATGAAAACATTTAATTGATATTATCTATTACGTTAGGGAGGGATTAATAAGAGATAGGTAGTTATGGGAGGCAAATATGAACAGACATGTCGGATCAAGTTGACATCTATTTCGTTAGTAAATCAGCCGATATGAAGCTTTAAAATTAGTAAAAATAATAAAATCTTGTATATACCACGAATGTTAATATCTTAAAATCTTGTATATACCAGGTTTTTTCTTATCTCAGGCGATAAAATGCTCACGGGCCAAAGGCTCTCGTTTTTTACCGCTGCTCGATAATTAGAATCCTTAGTGCATAAATAACTATTGAACTAACCCTTGATGCATAAATAACTATTAAATATTTTCTTTTGAGCCCTTTGAATTACTAATCCTTGATATTGTTATGTTAAAACAAATTACACATCTTTTAAAATGCAAACTAGTTACATGAGATATTCATTATATAAGTCGGTATTAAATTTTTTAAAACTTTTGTTATTGTAATTTTATTTTTGGTTGATATTACATTATTACGTTTACGTATTAACTGTGCAAATGTTTGATGGTCTTAATCTATCTTATATTAAATTAAAATTATACACATTACAAATATATAAAATAATATTAAAAATATTAGCGGAAGAAGAAGCAAGATACCACAGATAAGTATTATTACAGGTTTGCAAACATTTTGTAGAGTGGATGAAGAGACATGTTGTTATTTCTCATTTGATAATTAGGGTTTTTACCTAGTTCATAGAAGGATGATGCCCGTATTTGGGGAAGGTTTGTGTAAAAATTTTGTGCGAGATAGGCTATTTGTTTTTTTTCTTCTGTTTATTATTACATTTGTAATCAATGAATTAGATTATAATAGGTATTTCCATGTGCCAATAAATCTTTTAACTAATCGTTTATCTAAGTTTTTCTAGAAAATACGTACATTTCCCTGTATTTTCTATTGATTTACGATACGGCGGATATTTTCCACCTCCCATCGTGTATAAAGTATCTATTTGTTGTCCTTTGTTAAGTGCACAAAACGTATTCCGGAACACATTCGGAGACGTGTGAAGGAATTTTTAGTGTCTCCCCGCACCCAGCGGCGCAAGCCCTGCGCTGCGCGTTCCAGAGGAAAGTTCGCTCGTGCGCCGCGCGCAGCGCTGGTGTTCAGCGAGGCACGCGCGCTCTTCCGGGCGGTGACTCAAACGAAGGCCACGGGAGCGAATCACGTGAAATACCTCCTCGCAAATGAACGCGCGACGCGGCGCAGAACACACCCCTCGCGGGGAAGGCGCGCGCAAACGTTATTTCGAGACCTGCGCCCCGGAAATTGCGCGCACGAACGCGCTTTCCTTTCGCGCGCGCGCGCGTGCTGCGGTGCGCACGTGCGGGTTGCAGAAAAAAAAGAACGTTTTTAAGGCGTTTGTGTCAGGGTCACGGCGTTGGTGTAGTTCAGTTGTCCGGATTCAAGTACGAAGAGTGTTACATCAAAGCAAAATTAAGAATGTTTTATTACTTTTACTGGTTGAGATTTGGGATTTATTGATTATTTCGAGTTTCCGTGTGCGTCAGCTGGTACGATCATATTTCCCGTAAGTATAATGCATGTTTAACCCCGCGAGATGGCGTTTTTCTTCCCCTGCTGTGGGATGAGACCATCAGGAGTCGAACCCTAGGACCTTCCGACTTCAGGCATTGCAGTGATATCAGTTGATGCTCTAAGACAGTGGAGGCCAAACTTACGAAGCTTGTGAGCAACCATACAGTTTTCAATCCTACTGTGGGCTACCAAGAAAATGTTTATATATATATATTAAGTGGATGTTGGTATATTTATGAGCTAAACTCCGACACCATGAGACTAATCTCTATAAAAGCTGTCACATCTATAAGTATTTTCACCGAAAAGATGCAGCGATGTTAAAAGGTTTATGCGGTGTTCTTTGAGGCCTTGAGCTTAGGTCGAATCGCTGGACGCGTTCATTCGTCCGAGCGTTTGGTTTTATTGGTCTTGATCAGTGGCCGCTCGCCAGGCCAGACCGTGCTCTAGGTCGCTTCGCTGGATGCTAGTCGCATCCGAGCGAATTTGTTCTTGCACTCAAAATCGGGTTGCCAAGCGCACAAGTCGCATTCGAGCATCCGCATATTTAAGTTTTGATTGCCAGGTGCATTGTTTTGCATCCTAGCAAAGTTTCCGCGGGTGCTGTCAGAATAAGCTTCCGTCAACTGTGGAAACCTGCCGCACTCCATCAAAGACTGATTGACGACGAGTGCACGTACAAATTTGGCGTGACTGATGTGTGTTGATCCGGAGACGACCGTGCGCCGTTGCTTGCGGCGAGCGCCCGCCGTTGCTGGGACTTCTAAAAGGCCTGTTTTCCACTATCCATCTAAGCAAGATTACGGTGCATTCTATTAGGCAAAGATTTAACACATAAGCTCTTCAAGCGGTTAGTAAAACAAAGAACTCTAGACTACTCATCAATTAACAGAAAAGTTAAAAGATTTTGTCTATAATTTTTATAATTTAATTCATACGTGTAATTCTAATTAAAAATTTCTAACTGAGGTAGTGCACTCACAAAAGAATTTCTATTTTACGATAACATTTCAAGTAATTACATTAAAAGTATGTTCAGTAATTCAATAAAGTAAATGCTTTTCATTCTAGTAACGGTTCCACTTCACCGAAACAAGATATCCCGTATGAGCCTGAGCTAGTCCGCGCCCCAACAAAACGAAACCACACCGTGTCGTGTTCATGACAGTATTGTGTAATAACACCTGCAAATTATATTAAAGTACGGATAAATCCCTTCAAGGAAGTCTGTGAGTGATGCTTTGACAATTCACAGAAAGCTTCATTGGTGGATCGTCAGTCGTCCAATTCACATTAACTTAATCGTACATGTGTATGCGCTTTCCAAACTGCGATTTTAGTGCTTATAAGTATGTGTAATGATTGTTAAATTATTGAACTTTGTTGAAAAATTGTATTCTTCATGTATGTACACATTCGACTATGTGAGTATTAAATATTTTATTTATGTTCATCTTTTATATAATTGTATGTTTGGCAATTTGCTAAGTTGTACAAGCTCTAATTTATTAAAATAAAAAAAAACAGAACAAGTAAATTTCAGTACTTTATTAGTAGTAAAGTAAGGTAGGTTATTTTTTAAGTTTATTACTAGTAATTTTTTGAAACATTCTAGTATACTTTCGTTTACGAATCCAACAATAATAATGAGATTATTTTTATTGTAATTCATATATCCACGACTTTTATTTGTAACCTGTACAATACACGATGATGATGATTGTTTTTGCGGAAAAGTTCTTTAGAATTACTGTTTACATTTAGACTTTTAAATTGAAATATCTAAACAAGGGAGTGGCGAAATTTTCATTCGCCTCAGACGGATGATACCCACTCTACGCCACTGAGTTTCGATACCTTAACCTTAAAACTTCACAGTAGTTCAGTAGAACTCTCACAACAAACATAGATACCATAGGTGCTGGATGAGTATTATTCTCAACTAACGCTGGTAAATAGCTGAAATGTAATGTTTCACAAGTGAATATGTTTGAAATGCATTCATCAAATATAAACTGATTTTGTTGTTTTATTCCGTATCAAATGTAGGTATTATTTAGGAATGTAGAAAATTCATTAAACTATCGAAAAATATGAGTTGAACATTCACCGCTTTTCTATTTTGTCCTAAAATTAGTTTTCAGACACGCCCAGAATGAAACAAGCACGAACGTACTTCAGTTCCCATTTTGATCAATATAATGCGCCCGGTTGCGCCCGGTTCCTGGAATTTGCGTTTTGCATCGTCGTCTCGTGTGTCCGGAGCTCGCGGCTGTCGGTTGGCTTTAGGCACGCAGCTTCGCTGTGCCTCCCCTCCCCCGGCGTCGCACCCGCTCCCATCGTGTCGCGAGGGACGTGGCGGGGTCAGCTCCCGCGCCCCGGCCTGGCCAGGCCCGGCCCCTGCTCGGCTCGGATGGCGCTACATAACACGCACCCGACTGTCCTGATCAATGACTGTACTTCGATTCCTTTTTATAGTGGCCGATGACATTAGGTCATTGTTACTCCTCCTGCCTTATAGAGTTAATCTTTTTAACAATGGTAAGCAGATTTCTGAGCCCACGAGCCCCATTGAGAAGGACATTCGCGAATTAATTAAAAACATTTATTTTATAAGGCAGGAGCTGTATTACTCGTTCACTTTACATTTGCAGACGGAGCGCTGCGATCTGTTTACATGAGGTCACCGCCGACTGAATGAGAAACGCGCGTCTGCAGTATATACTGACCGTTTAATATGATATAGATGGCGGTGAGCAGAACCCGGCGGGGCAACAACATAACCATTAAGCAGTAGATAAGTGCAAAGAAGAAATGAAAATATTGTACGTGAATGTTGTGAATGGTGTGTGTTGTGATCTATTTTATTGTATATTATCTTAATCATTTAAGAGCGGACTCCATCTCACTGTCAGAAAGGCATAATTCGTCAGCTGTGTCCGTAGCGCTTGTGCTGCCATCGGAGACAGATGATTGGTCAGATGCTGATGACATTGGGGCCATTCGTGTATTCTCGGTTGTGTTCTGGCCTTCACTTCAAAACAACATTAGTTCCTAATTCTGCCGTCTGCAAATGTAAAGTGAACGAGTAATAACTAACACCTAATGTTCACTGTAAAAAAAATCGAAGTTTACTGCCTGAAAGTTTGATTCGTCGGCCGGTGAAATGAGGGCGTAGAAATTGTAACCAGCAATATTGTAATATTTTCAGAATTTACAATTTTTAGAAAAAATCCATTGTGAATTGGACTTGATATTTACGAGGGTGTTTATAACAGGTAATAGGCCATTCCCAATGACTGCAGTTGACTAAAACCGCACATAACTTGTGCAATATTGGAATACTAGTAGAACCCTTAAAAAGGTTTACAATCCCCCCTCCCCCAAATATTTGCCCGGGTTGAAATTTGAGCTTACTTTACTATTATACCACCACCGCAGCTTATGCACATCATCGCCCCCCAATGCATTAAAAAATGTTGAAGTTTTGAAAATTTCGAAAATCTAAACGCTTTACTGAGTACTGTACCTGCGCTGTTTGCTGAAAGTGAGCCACAAATTTAAAGAAATAAATGAATCCGTTTTTGAAAAAAATATCAAATATGTCCTAGATCTTTATGTAAAGAAAAATATAAATTAAAAGATGTGTTAAAAGAACTTTGATAGGAATTAAGAAGTCTAACCTTTTGAGA
>JAHLJT010009355.1:56025722-56030722 GCA_031308135.1 Acheta domesticus | reverse complement strand
GCTCTTCTAAATCAATTATATAAAAATTATCCTTTTCTGAAAATTGTATTTTTTTGCGTAATATATTTGAGGTCTTTTATTGTTTTCACTCATTTTGATATTTTAGCTATTCAGAACTTTGTTTCATCCCTCAGAGTAAGCTTTGCACTCTGTCACTGTAACATATTAAAACACGATTACATAACTTTCTCTTCTTACGAAGTATTCGTAAGGCGAGAAAGTAAAATATTGCGTAATAGCAAAATTCAATTTTCAAAATAATTCAATTTTTGAATTTAATTTATTAATAAACACTTCAAATACATTTTTCAATTTGCAGTTCAATTTCCATATTAATAAATGGGGAAACATGTGGTGATTAATTGACAAAGTTTAAGGGGAAATCTGGAGGCTCATGCGAGGTAATATTTCAGGAACATTAGGAAGAACATTTGAGAGTATATTTTTGTTCGAATGTTTGCGGGGTACCGTTGGGAGAAACTTCGGAGAGAGGCCCTCACAATAGCCTTTGGGAGGATCCCTTCTGTCACCTTTGCTGGCAAGAGTCAGTGAGTTACTGCTGTAACGCCGAATAACCTTAGTATAGAGCAAGCTCAAAGCTAAACAACGTGTGTATTCTGTTCTGTGTTTGTGCATATTTTTGAGTAAGAACTACTACACTTGATATCAACAACAACAAAAAGAATCCAATATGAATCCTACACTACGAAAACCACCATCTACCAGTCTACATGTCTGCCATCAACCGGAATTAGCCTGCTACGCGCAAGCATCTGAAGGTATTCATTAAGAAATGTAATTGGTGGTTGTCTCTGGACTTCCTGGCGCTATTAGATCAGAGTTAGTCCTAAACATATTCCCTTTTGTTACTTATGTAACTATTTCTAAAATTCATATATTTCTGCCAGAATAGGTAGGAGTAGACACAGGTATGTGTTTTGTAAATATAATACGCAATGGCGATTTTTGTCACCAGTACGAACGAGTCCTTTACTCCGAAATATGTTGGTTGATCCATTTTTCTTCTGGACTACATAATCTTTTTTGCTGTAAATCTCTTGCTTCATGAAATTTTCCCCCGAATTCTTATTCATTTTTTAAATGTCGCACCCTCTGCCCGTTTGAAGAGTTCTCTTGAACCTTAATTGGGAGAACATTTAATCTAAGATCGTTTATTTGGAACAGTTTACATGTGCATATTCCGGTCTTCAGAAATTAAAAAAAATATTGGTGTTTTTAAATTAATTTTATTGCTTTAGAAGGATATTTTGGATCTTTTGAGTCCGATTATTGATCTTTATACTACAACAAAATAGTTTAGTTGAAAATATTAAAAGAAACTAGTAAAAAGTATGTGATGTTTTCCCATAATTCTAAGTACATTTATTACTATTTTGATTTTCCCTTCACTTTACGAATATCAAGATAAAGGTAAAATCTGGATTTAATATCTTTTTCTTCTTCTTCTTGCGAGTATTTTACAGCTCTTGCGGCCGTCTCTCGCATCCAATCTCCATCCCAATCTCGCATCCCAATCTCCATATTCCTATCATTCCAGTCATTCTCTTCTATACCTGTTCTTTGCATGTCTTTAAAAATCTGATTTTGCCATTCCTCTCTGAGTCTACCTCTTTTCCTTCTGTCTGAAGGAAACCACTCACAAACCTTTCCGGGCCATTTCCCACAGTCAAGCCTTTTCACATGACCGAACCATTTCATTCTTCGTGTTTTTCATCTATGATTGATTTTTGAACCTGCATTCGATTAATAATTTTCATTTCTAATATGTTCTATTTTAGATCCTTCACAACTTCTTCTCCAAAAATCCATTGTGTCGACTCATTATTTTTTCTCTTTCTCGTTTCCTTAATTCCCGTGTTTCTGAACCATACAGAGTTATATCTTCTACTACAGGTCAAAAAGTCTTAGTAGACCTAGATATTTCTTTTTCCCAGAGCAGCGACTTTAACTTTCTATTAGCTTGTCGTCCTTGTATAATCTTTCAAGCAATACCTTTTCTGGAATCTCCTTCTTCGCTAATAATTCCACCCAAATATTTACATTCGCGACATGCTTTTATCTGATCTTCATTTATTGGTATATGATTACAGTTCTTCTGTCCCAACTACCATATATTTTGTTTTGAGGATATTGATCTTTAATCCTGCTTTTTCGTAGGTTTCCGCAAGCTTTTATATACTCCATGTCAAACTCATCATTGGACAAAATCACTTGATCGTCAGCAAATATAATGAATATATGATGAAGGCAATCTTCATCAGTATATATTCCCATACCTCGACATACTTTTGCCATCTTTTGAGACTTCCTTGCAGGTAAATCTTAAACAACGTAGATGATAAACAACACCCTCGTCTCAGACCCTTCGTTTGTCCAAGTGACTGCGAAACGTCACTACCCACTTTTACTCTTGTTTCATTATTCACATGCGTTGATTACAGTCTTTTCCAGAATTTGGAAGAGTTTACCTAATGGGGCCGTATCATAAGCTTTTTCTAAATCGATAAATACAAGGAAAGTCTCTTTATTCCTATCTAGTCTCTTTTCTAGTACCTGCTTTATTGTCAAAGATATTATCGATACAACTTCTACCAGCTGTAAACCTACTTTGCTCCTCTTCGGTATAAAACTCCCTTTCAATTCTTTGTTTAAAATTCACCCATACAGTTTCCTGTAAATTAAGTTATACTTATAGCTCTCTAATTTTTACACTCCGATTTCAGTCCTTTTTTCTGAATGGATGTTATATAAGCTGATTCCATTCTCTAAGCAACTTTTCTCCCACTCAAACACTTACTAAAAATTATTTGTAGTATTTCCAATGCATTTGGCACATTTCCTTTTCTATTTCTAAAAAAATATTTTCGTATTGCAAAGGAGAAAAATTGAGTAGAAAATTGTATCATAACGATCATTCGTTATGTTCGTACGTTTATTGTATACGTACATTTGTATAGATATTTTTAAATGAATTGGATGTATGTGGTTTAACTGTCATTCTATAGGATGGAAACAAAGTTTTTCGTTCACTACTATTTTGTTGTTATTTATGTTTCCGAATAGATGGTGGCGAATGTGTCCATGAAATATTTTTTCTGTCTGTATTTCATTCTATGCATTAATAATGTTTGATGTACGTATAAAGCATTATTTAACGACAGAAAAGTATTACGTAGATAATATTTGATAAAATAAGCCGTTTAATTATAAAGGAGTTTATTTATTTAGCAATACAATGGGCGTCCGGTATAATGCTTGCATTGACACAGTATTCGTGGTGTGATTTTATAATTACATGAACTATTGACTATAATATAAATAAACATTAAAATCAAATACAATAATAACCGATTTATTTCGCAAATAAAATTAAAATATCATAGTGGTGGAATACTTTGGTAAATAAAGATAAATAGAAAACCACTTTTGTGGACTAAGCTTAGTATCAGAAAGTGCGATGTTAAACAAAAAGAAGGACGTTGATAAAATTGCCGTCGTTTATTTAATAAATGAAGTTCCACGGCCCACATATACATTTTCCGTCCTTGTGAATACAAACAACAGGCAATCATAAAACAAATATGACACTGGTCCGATGGTACAAAATTATGCGCGGAAGCGAAACGGAATTTAATTTACTCGTTCAAACAAAGGCATGAGATCCGACGGAGAACGTTTATTACAAATTTGGTTCTAGCCCGAAGCAAAATCTATTTCTCATGCAGAGGCAGTAGCTTCGGCGTCAAAATAAAATATCTTAGTTATGGGCCAACATATTGTAATTTGATTGCAGTGGAAAGGTTCAATACATAGGCTTAACCCTAAACTGGTGACGTGACGTCTCTGAGATCGCTGAGGAGAAATAAACGCGCAGCCCTGCTTTCTGGTATGTCCCAATAACTTTTTCATACAGTACCTTCCTATCCCTTTCTAAACTACACTCACAAGCGGGGCAGCGGATCCAGATACAGCCGTTTGCCTTTGAGGGCCAGTTGAAGTTTCGGAGCGGTCTCGCAGATCTCACATCACCAGTAGAGAGATTTTCTTCCCCAGAGTGAATGTGCATTGCAAATTTTGTATTAATGGAATAATTTTTCGTGCAACAATGTATTAATCGTATTTGAATGAAGGTTTTAATGTAGTGAATAATATTTCAAACCATTCTGCGAATTCTGAAGATAATTAATAATGAAGAAACATATGGAACAAATTATAGCCAGAAATTTACTCGGCGAGCAATAATAAAATTATTATATTACTTTCATTTTTTCATATTAATAACAAATCCTTTCATTTTTTTGTTTATTATAGCATTATTAACGTGAAAAAAATTGTCAAGTCACATGAAATGGAACACAGAAAAAAAAATCTGGCTATAACGTATGGGGTCTCCCAGACCGATGAGAGAAGTTTTCTGGTCACCGGTAAGAGAAGTTTGAAGGCACGTCACCAGTTAACGGTTAAAAATATTTATATCAGTATAGACTCATAATCTATTCTATTTTGGAGACAAAGTGTACTTACGGCAATTACACGGTGGAGAAAATGACACGTGTAATTAGTGTCATAGATATTCAACAGAAACTCAATGTACGAACGAAAAAATAGATTATTTTTAATCTTCTAGGGCAACTATTTTGGTAAATGCGTATGACACGATCACTAGGGTTATTTTAAAGGAGACATAATGCACTCAATAGTTCTTCAATTCGGATCAATTGATGCTAAAATGTCGCTGATGTGGAATAAGGTGACGCATCAGGCGGTTAGCAGAGACTGATGGTAAGTCTAAGTAAGGCGTAGCATTGGGGCAATCCTGAGCGACGCACCAGGCGGCCATTGGGAAGGGTCGCAGCGACGGTGGCGCGCCGAGTGGGCGATCCGGGAGTAATCCGCCCGGCAGGGCCTCCTGTAAACGGGCAGCTTTGCCCGCTATATCCTCGTCATCCCCGCTCGACATCGCTTTGCTCGCGACTGCT
>JAHLJT010009355.1:56004888-56024722 GCA_031308135.1 Acheta domesticus | reverse complement strand
TTTTTTCCCATACATATTATTTTCTTGCGTACCGTAAAGAAATTGTAGTCAATTTATTTTTTTCACATACGTTATTGCTTGTTATTACCTTCGATATGTACCTTGCTGCACTGCTTTTGTCTTACCTAAATTGTGGTTACGAGGGAAATATGAAAACATTTAATTGATATTATCTATTACGTTAGGGAGAGATTTATAAGAGGTAGTTATGGGAGGCAATATGAACAGACATGTCGGATCAAGTTGACATCTATTTCGTTAGTAAATCAGCCGATATGAAGCTTTAAAATTAGTAAAAATAATAAAATCTTGTATATACCACGGGTGTTAATATCTTAAAATCTTGTATATACCAGGTTTTTTTCTTACCTCAGGCGATAAAATGCTCACGGGCCAAAGGCTCTCGTTTTTTACCGCTGCTCGATAATTAGAATCCTTAGTGCATAAATAACTATTGAACTAACCCTTGATGCATAAATAGCTATTAAATATTTTCTTTTGAGCCCTTTGAATTACTAAGTCCTTGATATTGTTATGTTAAAACAAATTACACATCCTTTAAAATGCAAACTAGTTACATGAGATATTCATTATATAAGTCGGTATTAATTTTTTTAAACTTTTTGTTATTGTAATTTTATTTTTGGTTGATATTACATTATTCCGTTTACGTATTAACTGTGCAAATGTTTGATGGTCTTAATCTATCTTATATTAACTTAAAATTATACACATTACAAATATATAAAAATAATATTAAAAATATATAGCGGAAGAAGAAGCAAGATACCACAGATAAGTATTATTACAGGTTTGCAAACATTTTGTAGAGTGGATGAAGAGACATGTTGTTATTTCTCATTTGATAATTAGGGATTTTACCTAGTTCATAGAAGGATGATGCCCGTATTTGGGGAAGGTTTGTGTAAAAATTTTGTGCGAGATAGGCTATTTGTTTTTTTTTCTTCTGTTTATTATTACATTTGTAATCAATGAATTAGATTATAATAGGTATTTCCATGTGCCAATAAATCTTTTAACTAATCGTTTATCTAAGTTTTTTCTAGAAAATACGTACATTTCCCTGTATTTTCTATTGATTTACGATACGCGGATATTTTCCACCTCCCATCGTGTATAAAGTATCTATTTGTTGTCCTTTGTAAAGTGCACAAAACGTATTCCGGAACACATTCGGAGGCGTGTGAAGGAATTTTTAGTGTCTCCCCGCACCCAGCGGCGCAAGCCCTGCGCTGCGCGTTCCAGAGGGAAGTTCACTCGTGCGCCGCGCGCAGCGCTGGTGTTCAGCGAGGCACGCGCGCTCTTCCGGGCTGTGACTCAAACGAAGGCCACGGGAGCGAATCACGTGAAATACCTCCTCGCAAATGAACGCGCGACGCGGCGCAGAACACACACCTCGCGGGGAAGGCGCGCGCAAACGTTATTTCGAGACCTGCGCCCCGGAAATTGCGCGCACGAACGCGCTTTCCTTTCGCGCGCGCGCGCGCGTGCTGCGGTGCGCACGTGCGGGTTGCAGAAAAAAAAAAAAGAACGTTTTTAAGGCGTTTGTGTCAGGGTCACGGCGTTGGTGTAGTTCAATTGTCCGGATTCAAGTACGAAGAGCATTACATCAAAGCAAAATTAAGAATGTTTTATTACTTTTACTGGTTGAGATTTTGGGTTTTATTGAATATTTCGTTGTTTCCGTGCGCGTCAGCTGCTACGATCATATTTCGAAAATTGCGCGCACGAACGCGCTTTCCTTTCGCGCGCGCGCGTACTGCGGTGCGCACGTGCGGGTTGCAGAAAAAAAAGAACGTTTTTAAGGCGTTCGTATCAGGGTCACGGCGTTGGTGTAGTTCAATTGTCCAGATTCAAGTACGAAGAGCACTACATCAAAGCAAAATTAAGAATGTTTTATTGCTTTTACTGGTTGAGATTTGGGATTTATTGATTATTTCGTGTTTCCGTGCGCGTCATATTTCCCGTAAGTATAATGCATGTTTAACCCCGCGAGATGGCGTTTCTCTTCCCCTGCTGAGGGATGACACCGTCAGGAGTCGAACCCTAGGACCTTCCGACTTCGGGCATTGCAGTGATATCAGTTGAGGCTCTAAGACAGTGGAGGCCAAACTTACGAAGCTTGTGAGCAATCATACCGTTTTCAATCTACTGTGAGCTACCAAAAAAATGTTTATATGTATATGTTTTTATATATATATATATATATATATACATATATACATATATAAAGTGGATGTTGGTATAATTTATGAGCTAAACTCCGCCGACACCATGAGACTAATCTCCATAAAAGCTGTCACATCTATAAGTCTTTTCAACGAAAAGGTTAAAATGTTACGATGTTAAAAGGTTTATGCGGTGTTCTTTGAGGCCTTGAGCTTAGGTGAGACCGCGGTAGGTTGAATCGCTGGACGCGCTCATTCGTCCGAGCGTTTGGTTTTATTGGTCTTGATCAGTGGCCGCTCGCCAGGCCAGACCGTGCTCTAGGTCGCTTCGCTGGATGCTAGTCGCATCCGAGCGAATTTGTTCTTGTACTCAAAATCGGGTTGCCAAGCGCACAAGTCGCATTCGAGCATCCGCATATTTAAATTTTGATTGCCAGGTGCATTGTTTTGCATCCTAGCAAAGTTTCCGCGGGTGCTGTCAGAATAAGCTTCCGTCAACTGTGGAACCTGCCGCACTCCATCAAAGACTGATTGACGACGAGGTGCACGAACAAATTTGGCGTGACCGATGTGTGTTGATCCGGAGACGACCGTGCGCCGATGCTTGCGGCGAGCGCCCGCCGTTGCTGGGACTTCTAAAAGGCCTGTTATCCACTATCCATCTGAGCAAGATTACGGTGCATTCTATTAGGCAAAGATTTAACACATAAGCTCTTCAAGCAGTTAGTAAAACAAAGGACTCTAGACTACTCATCAATTAACAGAAAAGTTAAAGATTTTGGTCTATACTTTTTATGATTTAATTCATACGTGTAATTCTAATTAAAAATTTCTAACTGAGGTAGTGCACTCACAAAAGAATTTCTATTTTACGATAACATTTCAAGTAATTACATTAAAAGTATGTTCAGTAATTCAACAAAGTAAATGCTTTTCATTCTAGTAACCGCTCGTCCTTCCACTTCACCGAAACAAGGTATCCCGTATGAGCCTGAGCTAGTCCGCGCCCCAACAAAACGAAACCACACCGTGACGCGTTCATGATAGTATTGTGTTATAACACCTGCAAATTATATTAAAGTACGGATAAATTCCTTCAAGGAAGTCTGTGAGTGATGCTTTGACAATTCACAGAAGCTTCATTGGTGGATCGTCAGTCGTCCAATTCACATTAACTTAATCGTACATGTGTATGCGCTTTCCAACTGCGATTTTAGTGCTTATAAATATGTGTAATGATTGTTAAATTATTGAACTTTGTTGAAAAATTGTATTCTTCATGTATGTACACATTCGACTATGTGAGTATTAAATATTTTATTTATGTTCATCTTTTATATAATTGTATGTTTGGCAATTTGCTAAGTCGTACAAGCTCTAATTTATTAAAATAAAAAACCAGAACAAGTAAATTTCAGTACTTTATTAGTAGTAAAGTAAGGTAGGTTATTTTTTTAAGTTTATTACTAGTAATTTTTGAAACATTCTAGTATACTTTCGTTACGAATCCAACAATATTAATGAGATTATTTTTATTGTAATTCATATATCCACGACTTTTATTTGTAACCTGTACAGTACACGATGATGATGATTGTTTTTGCCGAAAAGTTCTTTAGAATTACTGTTACATTTAGACTTTTAAATTGAAATATCTAAACAAGGGAGTGGCGAAATTTTCATTCGCCTCAGACGGATGATACCCACTCTACGCCACTGAGTTTCGATACCTTAACCTTAAAACTTTACAGTAGTTCAGTAGAACTCTCACAACAAACATAGATACCATAGGTGCTGGATGAGTATTATTCTCAACTAACGCTGGTAAATAGCTGAAATGTAATGTTTCACAAGTGAATATGTTTGAAATGCATTCATCAAAATAAAACTGATTTTGTTGTTTTATTCCGTATCAAATGTAGGTATTATTTAGGAATGTAGAAAATTCATTAAACTATCGAAAAATATGAGTTGAACATTCACCGCTTTTCTATTTTGTCCTTAAATTAGTTTTCAGACACGCCCAGAATAAAACAAGCACGAGCGTACTTCAGTTCCCATTTTGATCAATATAATGCGCCCGGTTGCGCCCGGTTCCTGGAATTTGCATTTTGCATCGTCGTCTCGTGTGTCCGGAGCTCGCGGCTGTCGGTTGGCTTTAGGCACGCAGCTTCGCTGTGCCTCCCCTCCCCCGGCGCGGCCCGGCGTCGCACCCGCTCCCATCGTGTCGCCAGGGACGTGGGCGGGGTCAGCTCCCGCGCCCCGGCCTGGCCAGGCCCGGCCCCTGTTCGGCTCGGATGGCGCTACATAACACGCACCCGACTGTCCTGATCAATGACTGTACTTCGATTCCTTTTTATAGTGGCCGATGACATTAGGTCATTATTACTCCTCCTGCCTTATAGAGTTAATCTTTTTAACAGTGGTAAGCAGATTTCTGAGCCCACGAGCCTCATTGAGAAGGACATTCGCGAATTAATTAAAAACATTTATTTTATAAGGCAGGAGCTGTATTACTCGTTCACTTTACATTTGCAGACGGAGCGCTGCGATCTGTTTACATGAGGTCACCGCCGACTGAATGAGAAACGCGCGTCTGCAGTATATACTGACCGTTAATATGATATAGATGGCGGTGAGCAGCACACAGAACCCCGGCGGGGGAAGAACATAACCATTTAGCAGTAGATAAGTGCAAAGAAGAAATAAAAATTTTGTACGTGAATGTTGTGAATGGTGTGTGTTGTGATCTATTTTATTGTATATTATCTTAATCATTTAAGAGCGGACTCCAGCTCACTGTCAGAAAGGCATAATTCGTCAGCTGTGTCCGTAGCGCTTGTGCTGCCATCGGAGACAGAGATGCTGATGACATCGGGGCATTCGTGTATTCTCGGTTGTGTGTTCGGGCCTTCACTTCAAACAACATTAGTTCCTAATTCTGCCGTCTGCAAATGTAAAGTGAACGAGTAATAACTATCACCTAATGTTTCACTGTAAAAAAATCGAAATTTACTGTCTGAAAGGTTGATTCGTCGGCCGGTGAAATGAGGGCGTTAGAAATTGTAACCAGCAATATTGTAAATTTTCAGAATTTACGATTTTTAGAAAAAAATCCATTGTGAATTGGACTTGATATTTACGAGGGTGTTGATAACAGGTAATAGGGCCATTCCCAATGACTGCAGTTGACTAAAACCGCACATAACTTGCCACATAACTTGTGCAATATTGGAATACTAGTAGAACCCTTAAAAATGTTTACAATCCCCCCTCCCCCAAATATTTTCCCCGGTTGGAATTTGAGCTTACTTTACTATTATACCACCACCGCAGCTTATGCACATCATCGCCCTCCAATGCATTAAAAAATGTTGAAGTTTTGAAAATTTCGAAAATCTAAACGCTTTACTGAGTACTGTACCTGCGCTGTTTGCTGAAAGTGAGCCACAAATTTAAAGAAATAATTGAATCCGTTTTTGAAAAAAATATCAAATATGTCCTAGATCTTTATGTAAAGAAAAATATAAATTAAAAGATATGTTAAAAGAACTTTGATAGGAATTAAGAAGTCTAACCTTTTGAGATTGAATTTCAGAACTTTTTAAGTTTGTGATATTTTAGAAAAAAATCGATCTAACTTCTTTGGATATTTATATCTGGTTGTTTATAACATATTTGGCCATTATTCTCAGTGACTTTTCTTGAACGTTATTTAGATGTAGAGAGTGTCCTTTAACATAAATTACTGATGATACTTGCACTACTTTTCAATTTTCTCCATCAAATAGTTCCAAAGAGAGTTATGATCTGTGTGTTCCCTAGGTTCCTATGTGAATAGAGAATTCACACTGTTGAGTGAAGTATTATGTCTCTCAGTATAATTATCACGATTTTACTTGTCAGTTACACAAGATACAAGAACGATTGGTATGTTGTGGCACCGAAAGAGATATTTTTGTTTGGGAAGTGAGTTACTCGTGTTGTATAATATATATGAACGTAGCGTTTCGGTTTGAAACAGTTTGTATAAAACATTTTGAAATGTATCATGAATGTAAAAACCAATTTTGCAGATTTTAATGGAATTTTTTTTTTTCGTTTCTGCTTTCCGACTGTTTTAACATGCGGTAAAGTAGATAGATAGATAGATAGATATTTATTATTTCCGCAGGTAGGTTTATACAACCTGGTGGCGGAACACTAAAATTTACATATTATATCTACATATTATAATTATGAATTAAATACAATGTAACTTAAAATTATTTTAAGACAATAATCATAATAATAATAATAATAATAATAATAATAATAAGATAATAATAAGATAATATTAACAAAAAATGCATTAATAACAATACCCGCATTATTACTACTAATTCTATTAATTATGGTGGTCCTGTACAGATACTTTATACTAACATATACGACTTTTTATACACTGCACTCCACTTCACTTCACTTCACTTCACTTCTCTTTCTACTTCTATATAGCACCACACTTCACAACACGTCACCACACGTTATATGAATACTATAAACCAATGCATCTAATAATTATCACAGTACTAATAATGGTTACAATAATTACTAATAATAATAAATAATTCTAATGAACATAACTTACTAACTAATAAAATTTACAAATATCATTAGTTAATTTACTTTTAAATCTCTGAAGACCTAGAGGAAAGGGTTCCAAGGCTGTCGCAGGCAACTTATTCCAGTCCGTTATAGATCTATTTGTAAAGGAAAATTTTCCAACATCTGTTCTCTGTGGCCTGAACTGTATTTTGTGCTTGTGATCCCCTCTACTATAATACGTGGGTCTACTGAGCCGATGTGGATATCTTTCCAAGCTGGATAACCGACATACGCTTTGTACAAAGCACAGAGTCTTGCCTTAACCCTCCTGATTTCTAATGACTCCCACTCTACTTTCTTCCTATTGCTTCGGAAAATAAATTTACATGCTCTTCTCTGTACTCTATTCAAATATTCCTTTTGTGATATTCTATAAGGGTCCCAACAAACCGTCCCGTATTCCATTAATGGCGAACTAGAGATATATAAGCTAATTCTCTTGCTTTCGCAGTACTCTTTTTTAGTATTCGCATAGTAAAATGCAAAGATTTCCACGCTTTCCCCACGACAAAAGTTTACCTGATCTTCCCAACTCAATTTGCTATCAAACTTATTCCCAGATACTTACAAGACACGACTCTTGGAATATTCTCGTTGCCTAAACGGTATTGAGTTTCAGTATACTTGCGGCCCCTACCAAACGTGATGGTTTTGCTTTTCGAACTATTTATTGTCATGCTATTTTTTTCCGCCCAGAGATGTAATCTATGTAGATCATCCTGCAAAATATCCTCATCTACTTTTGAATGAATAACTCGATATATTATACAGTCATCTGCAAATAGTCGTACCTTTGAAATTAAATTGTCTGGCAGGTCATTCACAAAAGCTAGAAAGAGGAGAGGTCCAATAACGCTTCCTTGGGGAATCCCTGAAGTTACCTTTGCTAGATTTGAAAATTGTTGTCCAACTCGGACTTTCTGTTTTCTATCTCGAAGAAGCTCATCAATCCACGCGACAACTCTGGTGTCAATACCTGACTGCAGTAATTTATGAACCAGTTTGTCGTGAGGCACAACATCAAATGCCTTCGCAAAATCTACTATTACGGCGTCCACCCTCCCACTATCATCAACTTCATCTGCTATATCCTGAAACAATGATGCTATCTGACTCTCGCAAGAGAAACCATTCCTGAAACCATGCTGTCCCTGAAAGAGCCATTCTTTTTGTTCCCATTCTTGTCTAATATAGTTAGTTATCAAATGTTCCATTAGCTTACATACAACTGACGTAAGACTTACCGGTCTATAATTGGCTAATATAGTTCTGTCACCACTTTTAAAATCGGAACAACGGTAGCTAGCTTCCAATCGTCGGGCACTCTTGAATTGTTGATTGAAACATTAAATAATCTTGTTAAATACGGTAAAATTGCCTCTCCTCCGAGTTTAATTATATCAGTTGAAATGGCATCTGGACCCCTCGACTTTCCGTTTTTCATAGATTTTAATTCGTTTTCGCAATGTATGTACGTCTATAATAAACTGGTTTTGGCACAGCCTCCCTCGAAATCTGAGTGTGCTGAGATTTTGTTTTAAAAACGGACTGAAGTAGGTATTAAACGCGTTTGACTTTTTCCCGATCATCTGTTAGTAACGTGTTCTTTGTATCTCTAACGATAGGAATTTCTTCTTTATTTCCTCTTCTTCTGCGAACATATTTGTAAAACCCCGACCAATTATTTCCCTCCCCGTCGAGAATATGTTTTAAAAATATTTCCTGCGCAATTTTCTTTTCCCGTTCTAATTCTTTTGAGCAATTACGAAAATGTATCCTGTCAGTTTCACTACGATGTCTATTATTGAAAGCCTTTCTGGTTTTTCTTTTCATACGTCGAATTTTCGCATTGTAATATTCTGGATCTGAATTGCTTTTTAAGAATTTACACGGCACAAACGTTTGTAATGCATTATCTAGAATGTTCTTAAACGCTTTCCAAATTTCGTCCATACCTCCGTCTATTCTCAGAAAACGATCGTACTGTTCTCTCAGGTAGTGGTGAAGCCCCTCTGTATTTGCCTTTTTGAACTGCCATATTTTTGTTCCGTTAGGAATTCCTTTCAGTGAAATATTTATGTCTAAGTCAACTAACACCGCTTTGTGGTCGCTTATGCCCTCAATAACGTCGCAAGATAAGAAAAGCTCTTGCGGCCTAATTAGGTAAACATCTAAAAGTGCTTCCTGCCGCGTCGGCCTATCTACTACCTGCGCTAAGCCCCCCTCCCAGACGAGTCTATTCACTAACTGCTGTACTTTCGCTTCGCTCACAGCGCCTTTCCAATTTGCTTCTGGAACATTTAAATCACCGGCGATAACTATAGGATGTCTGTGGGTGTTTTCTATTTTCTCAGAAATGGCTTCCAGAATTGCGTAATTTTCATTTGGTGGCCTATAGCAAGCAATAATTTCTAATATATTCCCCGAATCACTAATTTCTATTCCCATTATCTCAAATTCTTCATTAACCCAATTTCTCCCTATATTTATTCCATCCTTTACACAAAAGAATATCCCCCCACCTCTAGTATTTCTATCCCTCCTAAATGACCTGTAATTAGGACGAAAAATTTCAGAGTTGGCTATCTCTTCCGTTAGCCAAGATTCAGTTCCTATTATTACATCTGGATCACAAGCCTCGACTAAATTCCAAAATTCGATTTCTTTATTTTTTATACTGCGACAGTTCACCTGCAACAGCCTTATGGATCCCTTCCTCACCTGAAACTTTACGGTGTCCACTCTTCCGTCGGGCATCGCCGTAGAATCCACCGCCACCGCCGCCGCCGCCGCCGCCTCCACCACAGTCGTCGACGCCACCGTTGCCGCCGCCACCGTCGCCGTCGCCGTCGCCGCCGCCGTCGTCGGTCGCCAACGCCGACGCCGACGCCACCGTCGTCGCCGCCACCGTCGCCGCCGCCGTCGCCGTCGCCGCCGTCGCCGTCGCCGTCGCCGCCGTCCCCGTCGCCGTCTTCTCCGTCGTCGCCGCTGTCACCGCCGCCGTTGCCGCCTCTGTCACCACTCCGACTCTCACTGCTGACGCCGCCACCTCCCGACTCAATTTCCAGAATTGTCAGCGTAGACGCAAGGATGACCGAATGACATCGTCATGTAGGCGACCTAGCTTCCACGCTCCCTTCTGATTCAAATGCAGTCCGTCGCGCGCCAAATCCTCGTGGTGGAGCCAGAAGTTAGGGTCTACAAATAGCCCGTCAAAAGATTCACATGCCCGGAAAATGTGACGATTTAAGTCCCATATTTTGCGGTTATGAACATCTTTTCTGCAAACAATTCCGCTAAAAATTACTTGCGCATTTTTAAATTTTTTCTTCACGGTTTGTCCGAGTCTAACGCACTGTCTAACAGTTCGAAACACTGGTTGCCGCTTCGACGAGTTGGTTCCCACGTGTACGAGGACCACTTCTACACTATCATCATTTGAAACTTTTTCAATGACTTTGGTCATATTATTCACATCCGCACCAGGGTAGAATGCCACATCAGCGCCCTTAGCACGACACACTCCTCCACTGTGACGCAGCATAGAGTCACCAAACACCTTCACTTTCCTCTCGAATGGCCGTTCAGTAGGCATTCGCGATGTCGTTTGCGCTTCGTTTGGTCTTGCAACATCTAGGGTTGGCTGTGCAGTTTCCTGTCCTTTCCGGCTATCGTGTTTCTGCTCCAGAACTTGTAACTTTAAAGTTAAACTCACCGATTGACTTGTGAGCCCTCCTCCAGTTGCGCCTCCAGTCTCCGAAGCCTCCGTTCGCTCCTTTCGCACTTGCCGACAGGTATTCATCGCAGTGTCCACCGCAGTTTCCGCTCCAGGCCCGGGATTCTGCTCTATTCCAGCAATCAGCAGCAGATAGCCAGTATGCTCGCGCATAAGAGCTGCTGAATGCTTGCTGTTGCCTACACCACCTGTCCTGGCCTGCATCGCTGCGTTGCGGAAATCCAAGGGCGCGCGGCCCAGGTACCAACGCGCGCGCGGTACGACGCTAGGCAGCAAGGTCATCGTAATCCTCTCGGAGCTCCTAAGAACGCGTCCTCTCTCCACGACTGACCGACAGCGACTGACTGACCGACAGCGACTGAGTAACACTAAGTAACACTATATCTCTTTATAGATTGTGATGCTGTGCGTGTTTAATATTCTTTCACACATAATCCAAAGTACTTGTGGTTATTACGTCACAACTATATTGATCAAACAAGAAAAATCATTCTTATAATGTCCGAAAAGCAAGTGTTTTACATTGGTTTGACAATACTTAAAATTCCTTTTTACGTTCAAATGAAAATGCCTCACACTTCCCATTGCATGGATTGAATGTGGAACAGTGAACGCCGGGCCCCGTATCGCTGGCAATCGTATTTGTCCTATACTGACCCCTTGCAAACACAAACCACACACACATGCACTAAACTACTACACATGCCGGGAGACCAGTCGGGATCTTAGAGCTTGTTCCAGCTGAGGCTTTGCCTCGTCTGTTGGGAGATACTTGGATGAGGAAACCACGCAAGCCTACGCGTAGGTCAGCGCTGCATCTTCCATCCAGCGGGGGAAGAACATCACCATCTCCCATTAAAACACGCACTATACTTGTGGGACTAATGACTATAGCAATTGGTGCGCCCGAAAGCATGAAATAATCAATCAACTAAATGAGTGAATTAATGTATTGAATGAATGTGTGCGTATACATGCATGCATGCAGCAATACATGCATGTACATACATACATGCAGCAATACATACATACATGCATGTATACAAATGTTTTCGGATCAGGGTACCATTCAGCTCTAGGGCCTTATAAATATCCTTTCTTCCTGATACCTTGCTTCTCTTCTGCGTCGCAGATTCTCAAGACAGTGGTCCACCCGCCATTCCTTATTACTTTCTTCACTTCATTTGATGTCGGTCGGAACTTTATCCATCCCCGACTGCCGCCGACAGGATAAACACTGTTTTATTCTTCTTAGAGCTGAAACAACTCTCTTGGGTCATCCCGACTTTGGTAGTCCATTGTGGTTGAGAGTACTTACAATGGTAGAGACGAATGGTTGATTAGAGATTACAATGGTTGATTAGAGATTCATGTGGTGGGGTTTGTCCCTCCATGCCCAAATTCCAGGATCAGGAAATGACACTGCCCAGACTCAACGTATCCTTGCCTCACTCGTACTACCCAGGAAAACCAAGACTGAAATGATGCGGCTTTAAAAGTGATGCATAGGGGGTGGTTATCATCATGCCATACCACTCAAGTAAACAAATTAATTTGATTTTATTTGCTTAATGTTGTCAAAAAACAGTGCAAACTGTATATGACGTATGGGGGGAGAAGATTATTTACGCACGTTTTCTTAAGTTCCACAATCCGTTCCCAACATTTTAATTATAACTAAGATAGTTAAAAGGTGAATAAAATATAAAAAAGATATAATAATAAAATTGTTAAAAAGCTCAAGATTAGCATCATTTGAAAAAAACTAGATATTTCTTTCCCGAGTTCTAAAAAACTTACTTGTAACGGTAGACGAAATGCAGGTGCGATTTGTCTGCATTGCTAACAAAAAAGTAACTCACACTCAGCTCTACTCCTACCACTAAAAGCAAAAGGAGTGCTCAAACAAAATGTGCTCATAGTGAAGATACTTTTACGTCCAGAAGCAAAACAAGGGGCAATCTCAGCATTGGCTTAATGGATCAGAGAAACTGGACATACACCTGATCGAGATGGGGGTCATTGACCCGGAAGCTGAAGTACATGTTAACAGGCGTATAAGTCTTTTTTAAAATTATACAATACAAATGTACAAAATAATTCAACTATATGTATATATTACACCATATATATATATATTACATATATATACATATACAATACATATATATACATATATATTATATATATACACAACACACAATTGTTGTCTTAAACTGAATATTACTTTCTTTTTGATGGTCAGTATGGTCTCTAATTGTATAGAAAACAGTTATGCAGCAGAAAATTTACTTTTAACTTAAATTTGTGTATCAATTACGCTTAACGGAGACTCAAACACTCGAATTCTAGTAGTCGGCTGCTCTTTTCGGTAGTTTTCCGTTGGTTTCTCCGATCAACACCAGGATAATTCTGGAGTAGTACCCTTAAAAAACGGGTACGAACCGCGCGTGATCTTTCCTTCCTTTTCCTTGCCCTATCTCCTCATCCTCATCCATAACTACTCACATTACACACACACACACACATATGCACTACACTACCATACATGCGGGAGACGAGTCTGAGTTTAGAGCTTGTACCAATTGGAGTGGTGCCCGGCTGGTGGGAGATGCCTGGTGGGGCATCTCCCACCCCCAGCCTGAAGGTCGGCGCCGGATTCGCCATCTAGCGGGGAACAGTCACCGTCGCCACCCACGATAAAAAATCATGCACTACACTTACAGGAGTAATGCCCTTATCATTTGACACACCCGAAAAAAACAAACAATAAAAGTCACTTCACGACTGTTGAAGCAATCACAACAGCCCGCGTCCACCCGGGCTAATACTTAAAACAATGCCTTACGCTGTTTTTGTGTTGCTTTGATTACCACTCACAGTAGACATCTTTATAGCCGTCTGGTTCTAGCTTGCCCGTCGGGTCTAACATCTTGTGACGTCACGCCCGATGCGTTTGCTTTTACGACCTTCGTCTTCACGAGGTCTTCCGCTCCTCAAGACTGGCCGCACCCCGGCTGCTTCGAAGTTCTCCGGACAGGAAACTTTCGAATTCTTGTTCTTTCAACTAACTCCCTGGAAACTTCATCAGTGGTTTTTCAAACTTTCGCTGTTCTTTTAAGTGATCACACAAACAGTCCCCAAGTGTAAGAAACAGCGAAGTGTACAGATTGTTCTAAGAGTTCTTACACAAGTTTCATACACATGCTTTTAACGCTAATTTATCTGGTTTTCAAGGTACAAAAAACACAGACGTTCGCAGATTATGGCGTAAATAGTTTATTAAGCTCACATACAACCCGCAAAACATTGTTACGCCGCTAGACCTTTTCCATTGTGCGTAATTTGAAATCGTCTGTATTACGTAACCAAAGTTATGTTTTCTATGCTATAATATACAAAACGCAACCGTTTTGGACGTTCTCGTTAATTTCTGTTTTCTCACATTTACTTCCTAAGAAGAGAAACCGCCGGGCCTTGGTAACGAAAAAGTGGATAAATCCTGTTCCTGTATATAATATAGTAAATTACTTCCTCTAACACGTATTGTACCCAGAATCCATGTTTTGTGGGTTCTTGATACCGAAAAATTCAATTGACGTCAAAAGTATGTTGTCTGTCCGTCCGTCAGTAGTCAACAATAGCTTCTAAGACGTTCAGCCGATTTTCTCATAAAATTTATATTCCGTGATCACTCTAAACGAACTCAAGGTTTTAGGGGATTGAACCCGATATTTTGATTTTTATCGGTACTGAAATGAAGCCTTAAAAACATTTTCAAAATTTTCTAAAAAATGGCACATAACTTTTTATTAAACTTTGCTTTCAGATAGCGAAAAGAACGCTTAAGAGAATTGTGTACGTCTCACATTCGTTGAAATTCCCAAATTTTTTGAAAAATCTGTTTCTTAAAGAAAAATTCAAATAAGTTCATGTTCATTTTTTTCGAAAATATGAGTAGTTTTCGCGTAATTTTGTTTGAATACAGGCAGGTTAACTTATTTTATTCTCAAAAAACCGTTCCATTTTTTAAAAATTTGTTTCTCATAGGTAAGGAGGGACGGTAAAAATGTGATTCTAGTATCATTTTTGGCGTACACAGTGTATATTAGAAAATTGCAAAAAGTTAACATTTCAAAACTACAAAATTGAAGGTAGAGATTTTTGTCTTAAATCCTGTTCCAACCAATCAGCTCTTTAAAAAAGGACATGCACTTTTTTTTAAACAAGATAGTTTTCGCGTAATTTGTGCTTGAAATTAACGCAATTTATTAAAAACATTTTCTCAAAAACCGCTCCAAATTTTTCCCACGAATAGAAGGGACGCTTAAAAGAATGGTTCTTATCTGATTATTGTTGAATTTTCAAAATTTCGAAAATTGCAAATTTAGAAATATTGCTAGAAGGTTGCTGCTCGCTGGTTTTAAGGCTTCCGTCTCTGCTTAGCACAGATTAGCAGAAACTCTGAATATTGTGTTCCAGTGAGAAGGTATTATGCTCTTCTAACATCAATTATATAAAAATTATCCTTTTCTGAAAATTGTATTTTTTGCATAATATATTTGAGGTCTTTTATTGTTTTCACTCATTTTCATATTTTAAGCTATTCAGAACTTTGTTTCATCCCTCAGAGTAAGCTTTGCACTCTGTCACTGTAACATATTAAAACACGATTACATAACTTTCTCTTCTTACGAAGTATTCGTAGGCGAGAAGTAAAATATTGCGTAATAGCAAAATTCAATTTTCAAAATAAATTCAATTTTTGAATTTACTTTATTTATAAACACTTCAAATACATTTTTCAATTGCAGTTCAATTTCCATATTAATAAATGGGGAAACATGTGGTGATTAATTGAGAAAGTTTAAGGGGAAATCTGGAGGCATCATGCCAGGGAATATTTCAGGAACATTAGGAAGAACATTTGAGAGTATATTTTTTGTGAATGTTTGGGGTACCGTTGGAGAACTTCGGAAAAAGCCTTTGGGAGGATCCCTTCTGTCACCTTTGCTGGCAAAGAGTCAGTGAGTTATGCTGTAACGCCGAATAACTTAGTATAGAGAAGCTCAAAGCTAAACAACGTGTGTATTCTCTTCTGTGTTTGTGCATATTTTGAGTAAGAACTACTACACTTGATATCACAACAACAAAAAAAGAATCCAATATGAATCCTACACTACGAAAACCACCATCTACCAGTTCTACATGTCTGCCATCAACCGGAATTAGCCTGATACGCGCAAGCATCTGAAGGTATTCATTAAGAAATGTAATTGTGTTGTCTCTGGAATTCCTGGCGCTATTAGATCAGAGTTAGTCCTAAACATATTCCCTTTTTTACTTATGTAACTATTTCTAAAATTCATATATTTCTGCAGAATAGTGTAGAAGTAGACACAGGTATGTGTTTTGTAAATATAATACGCAATGGCGATTTTGTCACTAGTACGAACGAGTCCTTTACTCCGAAATATGTTGGTTGATCCATTTTTCTTCTGGAATACATAATCTTTTTTGCTGTAAACTCTTGCTTCATGAAATTTTCCCCCGAATTCTTATTCATTTTTTAAATGTCGCACCCTCTGCCCGTTTGAAGAGTTACTCTTGAACCTTCATTGGGAGAACTTGAATCTAAAGATCGTTTATTGGAACAGTTTACATGTGCATATTCCGGTCTTCAGAAATAAAAAAAATATTGGTGTTTTTAAATTAATTTTATGCTTTAGAAGGATATTTGATCTTTTGAGTCCGATTATTGATCTTTATAATACAAAAAAAATAGTTTAGTTGAAAAATATAAAAGAAACTAGTATAAAACTATGTGATGTTTTCCCATAATTCTAGTACATTTATTACTATTTTGATTTTCCCTTCCACTTTACGAATATCAAGATAAATGTAAAATCTGGATTTAATATCTTTTTCTTTTTCTCTTGCGAGTATTTACAGCTCTTGCGGCCGTTCTCTCGCATCCCAATCTCCATATGCCTCTAACATTCCAGTCATTCTCTTCTAGACCGTTTCTTTGCATGTCTTTAAAAATCTGATTTTGCCATCCTCTCTGAGTCTACCTCTTTTCCTTCTGTCTGAAGGAAACCACTCACAAAACTTCTTCGGCCCATCTCCCACAGTCAAGCCTTTTCACATGACCGAACCATTCATTCTTCGTGTTTTTCATCTATGATTGATTTTTGAACCTGCATTCGATTAATAATTTCATTTATAAATGTTCTATTTTAGATCCTTCACAACTTCTTCTCCAAAAATCCATTTGTCGACTCATTATTTTTTCTCTTTCTCTTTTCCTTAATTCCCGTGTTCTGAACCATACAGAGTTATATTCTTCTACTACAGGTCAAAAAGTCTTAGTAGACCTAGATATTTCTTTTTCCCAGAGCATTGACTTTAACTTTCTATTAGCTTGGCGTCCTTTGTATAATCTTTGAAGCAATACCTTTTTGGAATCTCCTTCTTCGCTAATAATTCCACCCAAATATTTACATTCGCGACATGCTTTTATCTGATCTTCATTTATTGGTATATGATTACAGTTCTTCTGTCACACTACCATATATTTTGTTTTGAGGATATTGATCTTTAATCCTGCTTTTTCGTAGGTTTCCGCAAGCTTTTATATACTCCATGTCAAAATCATCATTGGACAAAATCACTTGATCGTCAGCAATAAAATGTATGAATGCAATCTTCATCAGTGTATATTTCCCATACCTCGACAACTTTTTGCCATCTTTTGAGACTTCCTTGCAGTAAATCTTAAACAACGTAAAGATAAACAACACCCTCGTCTCAGACCCTCGTTTGTCCAAGTGACTGCGAAACGTCATTACCCACTTTTACTCTTGTTTCATGATTCACATGCGTTGATTACAGTTTCCAGAATTTGGAAGAGTTTACCTAATGGGACCGTATCATAAGCTTTTTCTAAATCGATAAATACAAGAAACGTCTCTTTATTCCTAGCTAGTCTCTTTCTTCTAGTACCTGCTTTATTGTCAAGATATTATCGATACAACTTCTACCAGCTGTAAACCTACTTTGTCCTCTTCGGTATAAAACTCCCTTTCAATTCTTTGTTTAAAATTCACCCATACAGTCTTCCTGTAAATTAAGTTATACTTATAGCTCTCTAATTTTTACACTCCGATTTCAGTCTTTTTTCTGAATGGATGTTATATAAGCTTGATTCCATTCTCTAAGCAACTTTTCTCCACTCAAACACTTACTAAAAATTATTTGTAGTATTTCCAATGCGTTGCACATTTCCTTTTCTATTTCTAAAAAATATTTCGTACTGCAAAAGGAGAAAATTGAGTAGAAAATTGTATCATAACGATCATTCGTTATGTTCGTACGTTTATTGTATACGTAATTTGTATAGATATTTTTAAATGATTGGATGTATGTGTTTTTAACTGTCATTCTATAGGATGGGAAACAAAGTTTTTTCGTTCACTACTATTTGTTGTTATTTATGTTTCCGAATAGATGGTGGCGAATGTGCCATGAAATATTTTTTCTGTCTGTATTTCATTTCTATGCATTAATGATGTTTGATGTAACGTATAAATGCATTATTTAACGACAGAAAAATAGTATTACGTAGATAATATTTGATAAAAAACCGTATATTATAAAGGAGTTATTTATTTAGCATACAATGGGCGTCCGGTATAATGCTTGCATTGACACAGTATTCGTGGTGTTGATTTTTATAATTACAGGAACTATTGACTATAATATAAATAAACATTAAAAGCAAATACAATAATAACCGATTTATTCGCAAATGAAATTAAAATATCATAGTGGTGGAATACTTCGGTAAATAAAAGATAAATAGAAAACCACTTTTGTGGACTAAGCTTAGTATCAGAAAGTGCGATGTTAACACAAAAAGAAAGGACGTTGATAAAATTGCCGTGTTTATTTAATAAATGAAGTTCCACGGCCCACATATACATTTTCCGTCCTTGTGAATACAAACAACAGGCAATCATAAAACAAATATGACACTGGTCGGATGGTACAAAATTATGCGCGGAAAGCGAAACGAAATTTAATTTACTCGTTCAAACAAAGGCATGAGATCCGACGGAGAACGTTTATTACAAATTTGGTTCTAGCCCGAAGCAAAATCTATTTCTCATGCAGAGGCAGTAGCTTCGGCGTCAAAATAAAATATCTTAGTTATGGGCCAACATATTGTAATATGATTGCAGTGAAAGGTTCAATACATATAGCTTAACCCTTAACTGGTGACGTGCGGTCTCTGAGATCGCTGAGGAGAAATAAACGCGCAGCCCTTCTTTCTGGTATGTCCCAATAACTTTTTCATACCGACCTTCCATCCCTTTCTAAAACTACACTCACAAGCGGGGCAGCGGATCCAGATACAGCCGTTTGCCTTTGAGGGCCAGTTGAAGTTTCGGAGCGGTCTCGCAGATCTCACATCACCAGTAGAGAGATTTTTCTTCCCAGAGTGAATGTGCATTGCAAATTTTGTATTAATGGATAATTTTCGTGCAATATGTATTATCGTATTTGAATGAAGGTTTTTTAATGTAGTGAATAATATTTCAAACCATTCTGCGAATTCTGAAGATAATTAATAATGAAGAAACAATATGGAACAAATTATAGCCAGAAATTACTACGTCGGCGAGCAATAAATAATTAGATTACTTTCATTTCAATATTAATAACAAATCCTTTTCATTTTTTGTTTATATAGCATATTAACGTGAAAAAAATTGTCAAGTCAACATGAAATGGAACACAGAAAAAAATCTTGCTATAACGTTATGGGGTCTCCCAGACCGGTGAGAGAAGTTTCTGGTTACGGTTAAGAGAAGTTTGAAGGCACGTCACCAGTTAACGGTTAAAAATATGTATACATCCATATAGACTAATAACTATATCTATTTGGAGACAGTGTACTTACGGAATTACAACGGTTGGAAAAATGACACGTGTAATTAGTGTCATAGATTTCGACAGGAAACTCAATGCACGACGAAAAATAGATTATTTTATCTTCTAGGGCAACTATTTTGGTAAAGGGGTATGACACGATCACTAGGGTTATTTTAAAGGAGACATAAGGCACTCAATAGTTCTTCAATTCGGGATCATGATGCTAAAAACGTCGCTGATGTGGATAATGTGACTCATCAGGCGGTCGCAGAGACTGATGGTAAGTTAAGTAAGGCGTAGCATTGGGGCAATCCTGAGCGACGCC
>JAHLJT010009355.1:55948243-56004788 GCA_031308135.1 Acheta domesticus | reverse complement strand
TCGAACCGGCGCAAGTCTGAATCCACCCTGGCCCAAGAGCGTTGAATGCTTTAGCGTTCTCTGTTAAATCTACTTCAATGAATGAAAAATATTGTTTAAATTTTAGTTCCATTTAGAATGTCTCCATCATTTGAAGACATAAAATTCACAAAGAATATTTGGAGGGAAGGAAACCAATCCTTCAAATTGACTGTTCCGTGTTTGAAACAGTGGCCTCAAATGAGTTAAATTAATTCGTGTGAATATATCTGTACTTATCATTACCGTCACGTTTCTGTGTCCCTTGATCTTCGCATTACTCATCATTCATTTTTTTCGCTGATTTTCTCTTTGAGTTGTCGAAAGTTATTTTCTACAGTTGCCACACCAGATTTCGATTGGAGCGTAATAAGCACCATGGAGTTGATCAGATTTGACCTTTTGGATATTGGAATATTCGTAACACTACAACAACATATCTTAACGTCGCAACACACAAAAATACATACATCGCCATTCTGCCACGCCATACCACACCACACTAAAACCGCGCTAAACAAAACACTACAAATTACCCCCACGCTACACACTACACACCGTGCTATACACTTCAGACAACACTCTAGACACTACACACACATTAAACTACACAATACACGCACATCCACACCATATACTAGACACTGCACTGCACCCGAGACGCCGTAACACAAAATACACTAGACACAATTCCACACTACACAACACCGCCGTACACCACACACACACACACACACACACACACACACACACACACACACACACACACACACACACACACACACACAAACGCACGCACACACGCGCGCGCACACCACCACATATAACCACACACCGCCACTTATCACATACCACATAATAGTAATAGTAATAATAATAATAATAATAATAATAATAATAATAATAATAATATAATACTTTATTCCACAAAAAGTACAACGGCGAGTCTCAGTAATTAAATTACTGCTTTTCAGACTAACCACAAGAAAAATACAGAAGATAATAAACATAACATCAAAAAAGAATAAGCATAAGTAGAAAAAAAGCATAAATGTAAGTACATGAGAGTTAGAAATTGAAAAAGTTACATACGTACAATATAATTGTAAGTGTATAGCAGATAATATGAGGCAATATAACATAACAGGAAACACTGAAGTAATGCTAAACATATACATCAAGAAGGTTACAAAAAATTTAACATAATACATCAATAAACAGTGAAGAAGATTAAAAGTTAAGTTTAATAAATTTACAAAGTTTTTCACAAAATGATTTGTAGGGAAGGGTTTTAAGCTTATGAGGAATTAAATTGTAGAAGTGTAGACCAAGATAGCTAAAGGATGCCTCGAATTTGGTAGTACGATGAACGGGAATAACAAGTAGGAAATTGGCAAATCGGGTACTACGTGAGCAGACTCATTAGATTGTGAAAAAAGTTTAAGTCGATCCCGAAGATAACTGGGAGAATTAGAGGAGAGCACAGTGTGTACCAGTAAACATAGGTGAAATATCCATCTCTGTCTCATGGTCAACCAGTCTGATTTATCCATGAATGGTGATATATGCTCACATTTCCGAACATTGAAACAGAACCTCAAACACGCATTCTGAATAGATTGAACTCTAGCAAAATTTCTTTGAGATAGTACAGGGCTATAAACAATATCACTGTAATTAAATAACGACAGTATGAGAGTATTGCACAACATTAGCTTGGTGACTGTGTTAATTGGTTGCGATATTGATATAGGGACCTTAATCTCAAATATGCTGCTCTACATTTGATTAACACATGATGATCAAAATTCCATCCACTGTCCATCCATAAACCAAGATTTTTAGCAAGATCAACATGACCAATAGAATGACCATCAATTAACAGCTGAAAATTATCCGTATTTGCATTTCTTAGGCGATTTGTAGAGTCTAAAAAGAGATACACAGATTTATTAGGATTTAAAATTAATCCATTCTCCATAGACCATTTATGAATATTAGCAAGATCCACATTTTAGCAATCAACAGTCAATGAAAGATTAGATGGGGAAAGGAATAAATTAATTGAGTATCGTCTGCATACATCTGAATCACGGAGTTGAAGGATAGATGCATTAAATCTGCTACACAGATGTTGAACAGAAGTGGACCTATAATGGAGCCTTGAGGTACCCCTCGAGATAAGAACCGTAGAGATGACGTTTTTGTAGCATCCAGGATGCGTACGACCGTTGACTGATAGCGAGCTGATAGGTAAGAACTGAACCATTCAATTGCAGGTTCTGAGAAATTAAGGAAGCGCAGTTTAGATAATAGACGGTCATGACTTATCAAATGCCTTGGAGAAGTCCCATAGACAAACAACAGATACCAAATCTCGATCGAACGCTGTCAAGCATATATCAGACAGTAGAGTTAGTGAGGAAGTAGTGCTGTAACCGCGTCTGAATCCAGACTGATTGTGAGGTAAAAGAGAATGTGTTTTCAGAAATCTCTGAATTTGTGTCTCAACCCACTTCTCAAGAATCTTTGACAGAAAAGGAACTAATGTTATTGGCCGAAAATCAGAGTAACTAGATGGGTTATTAACTTTAGGTATTGGAATAACGAGACCGTGTTTCCACGCAGACGGAAACTCAGACTTTTCTAATGAATAGTTGACTATATGGGTGAGATGAACGAAGAAAAATGGCAGGCACAGTAAAGCCACATTTCCAGAAATGCCATCCGAAGCAGCACTTGTCAGTTAAGTTAAGTGAGCGTCCAACATTAAATAGATCTTCTTCAGAGATTGGCTTGAATGTAAAACACCATACACCATACACTACCACACACCACCACGTATCACTACACACCACTAATTACGTATCACCACACATATCACTACCCTACGCACATAACCACACACCACACACAACACACCACACACACACACACCACACACACACACACACACACACACACACAACACACCACACACAACACACCATACACAACACACCACACACAAACACACCACAACACAACACACCACACACACAACACACCACACACACAACACACCACACACACAACACACCACACACACAACACACCACACACACACACCACAACCACAACACAACACACCACACACACAACACACACACACACAACACACACAACACACACACACACAACACACCACACACACAACACACCACACACACAACACACCACACACACAACACACCACACACACAACACACCACACACACAACACACACACACACAACACACCACACACACAACACACCACACACACAACACACCCCACACACAACACACCACACACACACAACACACCAACACACAACACACCACACACACAACACACCACACACACAACACACCACACACACAACACACCACACACACAACACACCACAACACAAACACACCACACACACAACACACCACACACACAACACACCACACACACAACACACCACACACACAACACACCACACACACACACACACACACACCACACACTTACAGCCACGTAAAACTACCCACAACACACACCACTCCACACCACACACCGCACCCCCGCGCCGCCGGAGCTGGGCCCGCGGCTGGAAGCGGGCGTCGAGTTGCGTTTCCGCAGCGAGTAATAAAGTTGGGCGCCGGCCGCTCCCCCCGCGACGTTTCACATATTTCAGAAAAAAGTTCGCGTGCGGCCCCTTGTAAGCGGAGGGGCGGGGAGGGGCGGGGCTCGCGTGTTTAATTACGAGGTGGTTAAAGGCGTGATGAGCCGGGCTCCGCCGCCGCACGCCACGGAGGGAGGCAACCAGCACGCCCCGCGCGCGGCTTGGGTTTCATTCGGCGCGGAGCAATCCTTCGGACGGCTGCTGGAGGTCCATGTTTACGCGGCTGGCGCGGCTACCTTTAATGACCGGATCCAAGAATACCGACCCTTCCTCACGCCACAATCAGTTTTAATTAAAGCTACTGAAAGAAAATCAAAAGGCAAATATACGGAACGAAATCGTAGAGCGGGACTGAAGGGATTAGAGAATTCTTAAGAAGTAGGGATTGCTTGAAATAGGTAGTCGCTTTTCTTATTGTGTATATGTGTATTTCATAAACAACACCCTGAGAGGCAAAATTAGTAATGTGATCTAAAACGTAGCAAGATGTTTGTCAATTGATTCATGGCTGCCTGACACAAAAGTTACACCAGGAGACAAAACACTCTAAAGGTGCAATTCGTTTATTAGAGTATGAAGATACAGTGATATTCGGAATATAAATGAATAAGTGATTAAATTATCACAGGTGTTGTCATTGCCAACAATGTTATTTATTTCAAGAGCAGCTTTCGATGGCTGAGCCATCATCAGTTTTCTGCTGTCTGGAAGCCACGAAACGACTATATGATTGCATATAGTCGAATAAGTGATTGCATAATAAGTCACCTTTTTTCATAAATCGAGGTTTGAACATCATGTATTTCTAGAATTATTATAGTATGCATGTCCGTTGTGCACCATACATCGTATGGTGAGTACCATTAACCCAGTCTGTTACAGACATATCAAATTCTCGTTGACTGTTCAAAAGGTCGTTGACTCATGCCCATTCTGCTCTCAACAGTTGGTAGCTCCCTGAATTGAAAAGAGAACATCCTCGTATTCGCAGCACAAAATCAGTTATTGGTTCTTTTTTCTGGCAGAGGATAGGAGTACGTGTTTATTTTGCAGATTGTGTTTGTGTTTAATATTGTGTTTAATATTTTGTAAGTAAAATTATTAATGTACAGAGAAATATGTACATCTTCGTACTATGGAACATTTCAAAATGGAAGAGGTAAAAACATGTACAAGGAGAAAGATTATATATTAGAATTGCTTTTGATTAAATGCGGGTATTTATTTACCACGCAGGGAAGTTTTTTACTAGACAATTAGGTGTTAATAATTTCTGCATTCACAATTTGGGCACTGGCAATGCAAACCTGTATCAGTGTTTTGAAGGATTGGCTAGAAAATGCCCTAATAAGGCTTGTTCATTCCTGAGGGACAACTTCTCAAACATTCCAGAAACCATAAAAAACTTGTTCAGTGAGGGCTGTCCAGGTCAAAACAAAAATCATACGGTTATTCGCGAGTTATTGAGTCTTGTTATGAATAATAAATTAAAGAAAATTGTTCACTTTTTCACAAGCGGGGACACACATTCTTCCCTTTGATTTTAGAGTACTGAAAATAAAGTTATGGAGGCATGACATATTAAATAATCCACATGAAATTTCATGTTAGGCAACAGGCAGGAAATCGTTTCAATGTAAAACATGTGGAAACACAAGAAATTCTAAATTTCAGAACCTCGTGACCTACATATTTAAAAAAAACCTATTCAGTGAAAATTAAAGTGCAAAGATTCCTGAAGTAAAAACAATGGAATTTATTGATGGGATAACTAAACATTCATTTGTAGTTGCACGAGCGCGCGGGAGTTTCAGTATCTCTACTAAATCCTGCAAGACCCTATGAAGAAAAGATTCCTCCAAATGGAAAATAATCAATGACAACAAGACCCTTAAGTACAGACCAACAGAACACGTGTCTTTATATATGAACTGATAGAATGGCCCACCCGTGTGGAAGAAGACAACAGTCAGGATATTTCTGCTGAAAAATGGGATGAAGCTGACTAAAGAACAAACTACACATGCTAATATGTGTTAAATTTGATACGTTGGAAAATAAAGTACGTTTGTTTGCATTTCAGTACATGATTTCCACGTACAACATGTAGTCTAAGTCAGTTGATTGCATAAAAGGCACACGTCATAAAACATAATTTATTTTCAGGGTGTTGTTGCACAGAAGACAGTATTTGACAATTTTTTCATATTTATCTATATTAGGGCATTACAGTAGTATTTTCGAATTTTGAAAGACCTCTTGTATCGATCAAAAATGCTTTTTGTCTCTCCTGACAAATTCTGTTTTATGACTCATGCCCTTTGTGAAATCACCGATTCAAATATAGTCGAATAATTAGTTGGCATTCTTTGAAGTTGTAAAAACTACTGAAACAATGTATGTAACAGCTTAAACGTATCGATTTAACAACTCTCTGGTTTTCACAGGTTTACGTTTCTTGATCATTGTTCACTTCTAATGGATAATTTATTGTCAGGTGTGCCTACTTGTTAGTACATTTTAAATAAGCACAGTCCAAGCAGATCATGTTTATTTTGCCATCTGAAATGCGTTTGAATATTTTGTACAAGTATAAGTGCCAATGACCACGATATTGAATGGGAATGGAATTGTTTAGAAAACATTATGGAATGAATAACTCGCAAAGTTCAAAAAGGTGGCTTATGACTACAGTCCAAAAGTAGCCACTAAAAATTCAAAATAAGTAGGGAAAAATTCACGGAAATATATAACACGTTCTTTGAAATTTTTCCATAATGTTTCTGTTTTCAATTTCCAAAGTATGTATGAGTACAATTATTAAATTTATTGTATAAACAATAAACGGAATTCCTTATGTGATTTTCTTTCGCAAGAAGACGAAATATTTCGAAAACTAGATCTCATAACAACACACAAATATCAGACTCGGTTGGCTGTAAGATTTACAAACTTCAATTGCGTCTGTTATTAGCAGTTTATCGGATTAACGGCAGTAAACATCATAACAAAATCGGACTAATGAAATAGAGCAAATCTGTGAAAACAAGTTTCTGAATTTCCGTCTAATCATGAGAATTTTCCCAATTCCAAGATGACTTTTCTTTAAGATTGTCTGAAATGTTACTATCCGGAAATCCCTTAAATTGTTAACTTAAGTATTACACGACAAGAAAAAGATTGAATTGAATCTGCATTTACCAAATAAATGTTTCTTGTAAACATTTTTTTTGTTACAAAACTGACTGAAATTAATGAACAACCCTGGAATAATTCTGCTTTAGGGAATCATGGAGTAATAAATGAACTAAATGAAGCTTCAAAGCAATTAACAGAATTTCTTCCCACCCGAGCGTCACTTATTGCAAAGGGTTTTAAAAGTTCATCAGACTCAATTAATACAATAATAATATTCATTGGTATTAATTTTATCACAATGTTTTCTTTTATATTCTGAAGAACACTGAAATTAAAGTGCATGTAAGCTACGGGTGTATGAATGTGCACTCTGCATCCTTCCCTCATTTTGTACATCTTTTTATATTTCTTCTTTTCTTATTGTAATTGGGTTAAACTTCCATATCCGAATTTTATATATTTTCCTTCAAGCTTTTGTAAAATACAATTTACAGGCTCAACGTCGATGTTAAGGGATACTTCATTTGAATCCGGCTTCGGACGTGGATATTTATTTCTTGGCTTTCGTGAAAATTGTCGCAAAAGCCTTCGCGTTCTTCTGACTTCCTACCTTAGGAGGCTGCGAGAAGAGTGTTAGTGATCATTGATCATAACATTTTACTCTCAAAATTACCTTCATATGGAGTCCGTGGTATTGCTCTAGATTGGCTATGTTCGTACCTTAAACAACGATCTCAGAGAGTAGAAATACCTTACTGGAATGATGGAACTTTATGTACACACCTTTCCGGTTCTTTGCCAAATTGCACGTGGAGTCCCGCAAGGATCGATTTTAGGCCCTATTCTCTTCCTATTGTACGTGAATGACATGCCCTTAGCGATTTGAAACGGAAGAACAGTTCTCTTTTAAGATGATACAAATATTCTTTGCAACAAAGAAACCGTAAATAGTACAATATCAGATTTTTCAAATTGGTTCCGTAATAACAAATTAATAGTAAATGAAAAGAAAACTGTTTTAATGCAGTTTTCCATTTCAAATAAAAAATTTATTACTTTATTATATAGGAGCGAATATTTTGTCAACAAAACTTGAAAAAAAACGCTCTTTTCTGTATTCAAAATTCGACTAGAATATGGTTTAGGATGGAGACTACAGAATTATGAAAACGTGCACAAAAATTCATTTCTCCCCATAGCTCGTCGCACACAAGTTTTAACTGTTTTTGACGTAAATAAATAAAAAATAAAAGTGCATCTGTACCCTGTGAGTTAAAACACTATCCTAGGATGTAGAGCACTGATGGGCAACGCGTCGCCCACGATCGATCAATCGGTGGCTCGGGATGCCATTCCAACTAGTTCGCGGATGAATTTTACTAAAGTTGAGTTTGCGGAACTTGGTATTAAGATTATTCAAGCAGAGAGGCATAACACGATATAGAGACAACCAACGCAACAAACTGGGCTATTCAACCCATTCAATAAGTTTTTAAATTATTTGGTTAGAATGTTGATAGTAGAATTACTTTTTTGTTTGAATGTAAATAATGCGTCAGAGTGGAGAGTCAACTTCAATAAATATTCAAGTAATTATAAATAATGTACTACAGCTGAATAATTTTTAATTCTAGGCTGCTATTTAGGATTATTTAAAAGTTTTTATGAGATGTTTGTGTCTAAACGACTTATCACATTTTTAAGAATTCTGGTCTTCTAAGTATATATCGCATTTTCATATTGAAATTATTGCTGTATGTGTTTCAGGTTCTTATTTTTTAACGCAGCGGGTAATCCGTCTGTAACGTGGTGTTCTTTTTCCTATAAAATTGAGAACTTGTAATGTGTAACGGGAAATGCAGTCTGTTCTTGCAGTCGGTTCAATGGTTGTGGTACAAATAGTAGCCCTGGAGTTCACGAACCATATTTGAGAAACCTTGCGGCGTGTAATTTCTGTAAATGGGAGTGCGTGCTTAATAGAAACTACATTTATATAGATTAAATACGTATTTTTACTCAAATTACTAATTCAAAGCATTTCTTTGTTGTGATGTGAATGCATTTGTAGATAGTTAATCAAGAGCAAAAACGTCATTATGCACACTTACACCTACCTCCTCTGTTCACATATCACCCCATCAAGCTCAGCGATACAGTGACAAAAATAAAATCAAAGGTTCAGATTCATTACAACTGGCAAAGCCGGACGTATCTCAATTCCAACCTGTAAAGCCTTCCTCCAAAGCCTCCCGAGATCCCAAACCCCAAATTCCCATAACTGCGTATTGCCATCGACATTATGCATCGTTCTGCGTCTTCAAATTTTCCTAAGAGTAAAACATAAACATTTCGTGATATAAGAAGTGACCGATTACGCTGCAAGTTAAAATAAAAAAAATAAAAAGAGTTTAGAAACAACAATTTCCGATCGAAGCCACTTGCTCTGCAGTGATGCCGAGAGTCGAATGCCGAGAGCAGAGCAGAGCGCCTGGTGTTCCAGTCTTGGCGGCGTCGGCGGCGGCGGCGCGGCGGGAGCGCGTGGCGGGACGGGGGCGGTGGCGGGGGCGGGGGCGGGGCGCTCGCCGGGGCTGATTGAATCCGCCTGACCGCCCGCGCGTGGGAACCCCGCGCCAGCACCCGCGCCCCATCAGATAGCCGTCCCGCCCCGCCCAGCGCTCCACTCGACGACATTTTATAGGCACAACTTCAAAAAACAAACTTGAAAGGCGGGCGCCTTCCGAAGGCAGCAGAGGCCGCGCGCGGGAGATGGTTTATCTGCCCCGTTAACGCGCACGGCCCCGCCGGCTGCCCCGCACCTCGTCGCTCCTCGCCCGCCCCCCCTCCCTCACCCCCAGTATCCGCCTCTCCTTCCTCCTCCTCATCCTCCTCCATTTCCGCACCTCTGACCCTGCCCCGCCCTACCCCACTCCGCCCCTGGCTTGACCCGACCCCACTTGACTCAACCCACCCTTCTTCACTCGTTCCGAGCCACCCCGCCCCATCTCGACCTGACTCGATCGGACCCCATCCGACTCGACCCGACCCGACTCGATCGGACCCAATCCGACCTGACCCGATCCGATCCGAACCGATCCGATCCGATCCGACCCGACCCGACCCGACGATCGGACCCAATCCAACCCGACCCGACCCGATTCAATCGGACGCGAATCGATCCTGTTCGTCGGACCCGACCTGACTAAATCGACTCGACCCGACTTCATCTGACTCGACCCGATTCAATCGGAGCCGTCCTGACTCGAGCCGACTGTCCTGATTAGCGTGATCCCGATCCACCACGCTCGCCCGTCTCGCCTCTTTCCTCGCCGTGCCCCGCCCGCACTACTCCACGCCGCGCCATGCCAAGCCAGCGACCGAACGCTCGCCCTGCCGGCAGCCTCTTAAGAGAAAAACCATTTGCAGCGTCCCGCCCCCGGACGGTCCTCCCGCACCCGGCCATCGCGGCGGCGCGGGCCACTTTTTCGTTTATAGATTATCGCTCCTCCAGAATACATGTTGTAACACGTAGACCCGCCGCCCGGTGCCGCGGCTACGCCGTGAGGAGCGCGCGGCTCTCGTTTTTTTTTTCTTTCCTCTTGTTGCCCCGCCGCCTGCCCCCTTCCCCTTTCGCCATCTCGCGCCTTATATGCCAATTAAGAAATATACATCATGTTTCCTTCACACTTGATCCAACGGCAATTGGGCCCGGGGCAAAAAGAGGAGCGCCGGCCGCAGCGCAGCGCTTACATTAATAGCGGCGCGCAGTCGATAAATCAGGCCCCAAGTACGTATCGATAGATTGCCCGCTCGATAGCTCGCCTGCCTTCTCTCCGCTTTCTAATTATTTATTATTACAGGCCCCAGGGGCGCCCTCCCGCCCGTGCCCCGGCGCCATCTTGATTGCCGGGCGGGTGAGGTGGTTGAGCGGGACGGGACTGGACGGGACGGGTTGGTTTGGCCCGCGCGACGAGGCTGTGCGGTGGTGATGGTGGAGGCGACGGTGGGAGGAGGAGGAGGAGGAGGAGGTGAAGGACGCCCTAGCGTTGTTGGGTTGGTGGCGGCGGAGGTGACGGAGGCCTCCGTGGGGCGATGGCGGGATTGGGAGCGGCGGGGCGTGAGCGGCGAGCGGCGGGCGGGGAGCGGGGGCGCGGGCGGCGGGCGGCGGCGGCGGGCGGGGCGGCGGGCGGCGGGGGCGGAGGCGGGGGCGGCGGCGCGGTGGCCATAGTGACGGCGGTGGCGGCTGCGGCTAGGACGCCGAAATAACAGCTGTTGGAGCGTCGATACTTTCCTAACACGCGTTATTAGGACTTAAACACATTAATTACACTTGGGCCTGTACTTTGGGGGCGTGAGGCGGCGTGCACGGGCGAGCGCTGGAGGCGAGAGAGGAGGAGGCAGGGACGGTAGCGGCCTCCACGGCGCTGGAGGTGGACGGCAGGGTCCCCGGATCTCTTGTCGTTGCTGAGTTGGGGGCGACCCGTAGCACTGCGGAGAGAACTGGCTCTCCACCTCAAATACCCGCGTTCAAATCCCAACCGCTCCATTTGGAATTTGTGAGGGAGAAAGCTTTTGTTGTTGTTTTGTTGTTGAACTTCGGAAAGGCGCCTTTTAGCATTTCCTAATGAAATAATTTTGTTTCCATAAATCTGTTCAATCCCTAATTTTCCCTTCTTTACACAAATGGGGAGATAATGAGATAGTTATTAATTTGCGAAGGAAATTCTCCAACCAATCTGTACAATTATGATTACTGTACTATTATGATTTCAACTAAACGCCACCAAACAGAGAAAGGAAATCCACTCCTAACGGCCGATTCCGTTAAGGATTTAACAGACCGCCATTCGTTAAGAACAATTGAAACCAACAAGCAATTTGGCGTATGAGTACACTTCTTCCAAGAAATGGTATTTGTTATTTAAATTATTTTTTTATAAGATAGTATTACGAAAAGTACTGAACGATACATGGTCGATAACACCAATTGACCACGGTCGACTGGGAGAAGTGGCTGAGTGCATCAACTGATGGCACTGCACTGCCTCTGATCGGGAGGTCTTAGGTTCGAGTCCCGACGACCGCAGGACTTTCGACACTGGCATCTCAGCTAGGTCAAATTCAGTCCCTGTCTGGAGGAGAATTCTAGTGGTGGGCTGCTCTGATCGGTAGTTTTCCGTGATTTTTACGATCAACACCAGGCGAATGCCGGAGCAGTGCCCTCAACAAAAGGGCCGCGGATCGCGCGCTATCTTACCTTCCTCTTCCTTGTGCTACTCTCACCACTTACACACTACATACTACACTACTACACTTACCTTGAGGCCGGTCGGGGCTTCGACCTTGTCACGGCTGGGGCGGTGCCCCGCTGATGGGAGATTCTTGGTTTGGGAAAACCCCGCTAGTCGACGGTAGGTCGGTGCCGGATCTCGCATCCAGCGGGGGATGATCACCGTCAACCTCCCGATGAAAAGCATGCACCACACTTACGGGACTAATGACCTGGGTAGTTGGCGCGCCATGAATCACTAGCAATCAAACAACCACGGTCAATATCACAATAGGTTGTCTATTTGGTAATTTATTTGATTTTATTAATAATGTTATTTAATTCTCTTTTTATTTATTTACGAGTAGAAGACATTTGTAAATACAAACGATTCGGAAAAGGGAAAGAGAACCCAGTAATATGATTGCCCTTCCCTTGTTTTCTTTATGTTGCGCACGCCTTGGGGATACCGTCGAGTTTCCTTATCTGTTCCGAGGAGGAGACTTGGTAGATGGTGCCGTATTACTTAAAACAGTGCTTAAAGTACAACATTAGGTCATCCTATGAAATCGAGAAATTCTAGAATCTCTTCTGCATATACACTTAATGGAGCGAAAGTGCCAGAGGTTTTAAACGTACGCTTGTTTCCTTATCTGTTGAGTTCACAGTGATAAGACTTTCCTGTAACATGTTTTTCCACAACCTCTCGGGAGGAACAAAATCTCCTCGACCGAAGATGAACATTTCGGAACTAAGTACGGCGATGATGACGGCAGTTAGCGGTCGCGGAAAAGTTTCGATAGCTTCCAATTCCTTCATGTCTTACTAACGTTTAACATTGCTCCATCCCATCCGTCATTAATCATCCCATTCTCTGTATCCTTTACCTGAACAGATTACAAGTACTCACCACCATGAGTTTGAGAACTCGAAAAAAGAGCATCACAAAAACTATAATTTTTTATGTTAAAGTGTGTAACGTGTCTTATAAATTTATTAATATTAAACCTCAAGTTTTCAGACAGTTATATTTCTTAGCTTTTTTTATAAAATTTTTGAAACCTAGATCTATTAAACACTGGCAAACTTCAAGGAGCAGGTCCAAGTTCAAATATAGTACATGTAATTAATTACACTTACATTGACAGAGAATGTGCACGACTTTCAACATGAGAATGAAGAACATACTCTGATTTAATACAAATCCATTAATTTCTGTCAGAAGATGGGGACAAAGAAAGTCATCGAAACGTAGTACTGTGAACACAAGACGACGAACTGTAATGAACTATATTGTGAGATATCAAGTGTTTTAATAGGTCTAAATGTTTTAAGTTTTATAAGTTAATGTCTTAGAAATTAATTGTCTAAAAAAATTGAGATCTAATATTATAAGGATATGTTCAAAACATTTAAGATCACTCTATGTGAAAAATAACCAAGGTGCGTGGAGGGGACAGTCGTGTGTGGGAGAAGGAGAGGGTAGCGATGACGTGTGCAACAGAAAGGCGGTCGTCGACTGTTGTCGCCACCGATGTCGCAGACGTTGGTATCCGTACAGTTGTGGTTGTGGTTGCGGTTGCGGTTGTGGTCGCCGTTGCCCGTGGCAGGGTGCTGATGGTGTGGTACGGAGCGAACAGCGGGAGCATGTCCCTGGAGAACTGGAGGGTGGGACACAACGGCGCGCCTGAAGGCGGCTCCACACATTCGCTATTCGGTGAACAGCGAGCAACCGCTCACCGAATCCCGAGTAGTGTGGATGGGTCGCTTGCTATTTGCCGAGTGACGAACATTCGGCGCTCGCCCTACCCTAATGTTTTAAGTTTTATAAGTTAATGGCTTAGAAATATAATTGTCTAAAAAATTGGGATCTAATATTATAAAGATATGTTCAAAACATTTAAGATAACTCTATGTGAAAAATAACCAAGGTGCGTGGAGGGGACAGTCGTGTGTGGGAGAAGGAGAGGGTAGCGAGGGTCTCTTAGAGACATCAACGGGAGCGAACATTCGCCGAACACATCAGCTGGTCGGGATCGGGAGAGCAGTAGCTTGCTGCTCGACGAATGCCCAATGTGTGGAGCCACCTTGATGTTAGGGGCTCCCAGATGCTGAAGGAGCACATTCCCAAATACAGTTTTTACTAATGTTCTGTAGTGACAGTCAATATCTCGATTGAATGTGTTTCATATAACGAGAAAACCAACAAATGAACATAAATTCATTCCATCATTTGTTTATCATTCGTCACTTCATCAACAGACGCCTATCATTTCATTTCGTGAAATTGATAGAAATCAGTACATACTTAGTATTTGTTAGTATAAATCAGAATATATTCATATAATACATCAGAAAACAGAATATTTTAGTTGCAGAGGCAATCTTATGTGGTTGAATGAGGACTTACGTTTCCCATTTATTTAAATGTAAAAGTAGCATTTGTCAATCTGATATTGTTTTATGTAGACTATTACATTTTCCTTAAAATATTTAGTTTTATGCAAACCAATTTCAATATAACTCAGGTTACTACGTATACTTATTGTGCTAACTGAAAACAATTCACTATGTTTTTAATATGATACTCCCGAAATATCTATATATTTATTCAGGAGTACACCATCTCCTGCGTTCCGTTATAATAATCCTGAATAAGGAAAACTGTTCACGAAGTGATATGCGAAGTTCAGGTCGGCAATTACCTTAGGATCTGAAAGCTTATCTTTTACCTACTAACCACAAAGAGTAAAACCCACATTCACATTGACGGGTATATGCCATAATTTTAGTTTTAACAATCAATATTGGTGTTTTCACGACCTTGAAAATTAGGCATCTTAGATTTTACGAACGTTGTTTGATGAAACTGAAAAAGGAATATTGGATTTGATATTTTGGCTAGTACGAGAATAGCTAGAGTGTAACCTAAGAATTAGCGGACCATATAATGATGTTTTCTTTTCTCTCTTTCGTATAGTATTGCAGCCCAATTATTGCCATTGCGGTTCTGTCATAAAACTAATAATTTGGGATGGACTATGTAGCAGTGGAGGTCATTCTCATTGCTCCAAAGAATTGTATGCGATCTGGAGTCCTTTATTTAAGATTCCTCTCATTGATTGTTTTTCGGGCACGTGAACTCCTCCGATCGTTGGTCCTGTTATTGTAGTGAATGTTATATCCCAGGGAGGTGGCGGTGTTCTTCCCCGGCCAGAAAGTGAGATCAGCGGGAAATGCTTGCGGGAAATTTCCCCTCCAGGTATCTCCCCAGAGGGGCACCGTCCCAGCCGGGACAAGCTCAACGCTCCCGAGATACATGGTGGAGGTAAACCCCGCTAGTCGACGGTAGGTCGGCGCCGGATCTCGCCACCCAGCGGGGAAAGATCACCGCCACCTCCCGATGAAAAAACACGCGCTACACTTACGGGACGAGTGGACTTCTGTAGTTGACGCGCCTGGAATCATGAAAAATCAATCAATCAAAGCTCCCGACTGCTCTCACGACATGTGTGATAGTGTAGTGTGTGTGTGTGTGTGTGTGTATGTGTGTGTGTGTGTGTAAGGGGAGAGGATTGGTCGAGGAAGATGAAGGAAATATCGCGCGCGATTCCTGGTCCGTGCGCGATCTTTAGGGTACTGCTCCGGTATTCGTCCGGTATTGATCGGATGAACCTCAGAAAACTTCCGATCTGAACAGACGGCCGCTAGTATTCTCTAGAATTCTCCTCCAGATAGCAGCTGTGTTCATCCTAGCTACTTAGCTAGTGACGAAAAAGCACACATTCTCGGGACTCGAAACTTTAGGAACTACCAATCAGGTTGCTGCAGAGGTAATTGAGCTAAACATGGCCCTGAGCTAAACTTGGCCTCTAAGAAATTCTCTTGAAATTTGTCAGAAGAAACCACAAATAATTTCATATCAGAGCAGCTGACCTCTAGAATTCTTAATCCAGCCAGTCTTGATCTCTCACAGCTGGTGAACAAAGTAAGTTCCTGTGGGGATGAGAGTTTAGAACCTCTCCGTCTTCAAAGCTTTACACTGAAGAATCTCGACTGATTTAAATTTAAATGGGCATGACTGACCCCTCCACTCCGAAGTATCCTTTAAGTTACAGAAAAATTGAAGAAGAATACGAAAAACAAGAAAAAAAAAGATTTCATAAGGTTGTATTGAATTACTTTCTAGAAGAAAACATTACTGACGAAGTGAATCCGAACCGCAAGTGGGTTAACAACGTAAGAAAAAAATCGTTTATTAACTTATACATTATTTCAGCTATTTTATAAATTACCGAATAAAGTGCTTTCATCAGCTCAATTCATCATCTGATTCGTTACGTTTTTCTTTCTAGTGTGAAATTCGGAAAATAAAATTAGACTTGTGTCATGAAAGATTTCTTATACTGCTAGTGTAGAAAAAAAAAATAGGAGGGTATAAATTACTGGAGAATTCTTCGGAATAATGGGTTAGTAAGCTCCAAAATGAGCGGAAATCAAACCAAAATAAAATGGCGATACAAATAATGGTTCCTTGCCTTTCGTGTCATCATTACGGGAGAAGGAATTCGAACCCAGAAATTAGTGCAGAGCTTTTTGTCAACGTAAACCGATCACTCATGTCTTATGAGTACATAAATCGTGGTTATTTATCAGCCAAACGAATCATTAAAAATTCTGCGATTCCTCACAGAACGCGATTCACCTGAATTTTGCCTGAATGAGATTTACGATCTTCACACCAAGCAGCTTGATCGCCCGTAACCGAATCCTCGCCCCCCCCCCCACACACACGCTCATCTGACGTCCTCCAGCGCGTGGGGCAAACGCGGAAGCTAACGGCTTGTCGACAGATCCAGTGACCGGCCGGAGGCCCCCGAAAGGGCGAGGGGTCGAAGGGCTTAGGGGCCAGGAGGAAGAGGTTCAAGGGAAGGATGCCAGCCGCCGCCCTTGCCGGCGGTCCCAACACCGGTCCCTTCGACGGGCCGGGAGATGGGTCGCTCGATAAGGGCCTTGTACCTTAGGTCGCTTTCAAACACTCGCCTGATAAATCAGCCGGGTCTATCTCGGGAAATTTACAAACTGTGTGTGGAGCGGGCAACAGATTCCCTGCTCGTTTGCCGCGCGACTCAATTGATTTCGATTACACCTACAGGCGCTACTTCCTGTCCACCACACTCTACAGGATGTCGCTCACGTGTTGTTGGGTTGTTCCTTTCCACAATTTATATTGGACTTTTTCAAGTGATTCGGCTTGCTTCCGTTCTGTTTAGATGGCAATTTTTATTCAAACAGAAATGTAATGTCAGTATATAACAAAAACCTGTAATTCAAGAAATGGAAACGAAATTGAAACTGATTCTTTGGATTCCTTGTCTTAAACGTTGGCTGTGTAGGAGAGTGTGGACAGTTAATTGTCTTTCTGTAAACTATCTCAATTTTAGATGAAAGAAGAAAAAGTAGATATGTGGAGAATCCGGACGACGGAAATAATCCGATTGTCCCTTCTGTTTGTCAAGCGGTTCATTTTATTGCTGAAATCTTTCTTACGATATCTTATTCTGAATAATTCTTTAACATAACGAATGTTATCGCCAGTGGAACAAATTAAGTTTTGAGAACAACCACCGTGCAACAATTGTAATACAATGCAACAAATGCTGTATCATATTATTGGTCATATATGTGCAAAAAACAGTTCATGTTTTCACGCCCCACCCATCGAACCCCTGGGATTTTTAATAAGAAAACCTTCCTGATTTCCACGATAGTCTATACAGTAGTTTGGGCTGCACCTGCAGCTCGCTAACACATGAAGCAGTTTCACAGCAAAGTAGCTCTAGCCAACATGATGTCTATATAATAACTAGACCTCGGATTTTTGGACTAATGTCGATTTAGTTCCTTTAGGAGGTTGCGGAAAATAATTGCAGATGTTTACGAATTATGAAAACATAGATCTACTGAGAGCATTTAATAGTGCTTAAAATGTCCTAAAAGGGTAGTTGATGCCTATTTTGATATTTTATTGCCAAAAACAAGTGATTTTGAAGAATTATCATGTTTTCATTACTCATTTTTTCATTTTTTCTCGCCTTACGAAGGAATTTCCTAAGAAGAGAACGTTATGTAATCGTGCACAGGAAAACGGCGAATTTTTTTAATTGTTACACCAAACGCAAATATTTTCCCGAATTCCCCGAAACGCGAATATTCGCTGATCGACGAATAAGCAATCGACTATGCACCGAAATCTCTCACCCAACACACCGAACATGGAGTTCTGCAAGTCAATATAAAGAGGATGCTTCACGCTCCTCTCCGTTCAGCACGCAATTCTTAGGCAATTGCACCCATTCCTTGTGCAGATGCGCAGTTGACAGGTTGAGACTTATCGCCGCGGCACGTCGTCTTTGCAATCCAGGTGAGGAAAGTCATAGGTCAGGCAAAAGTCTACTGTCGGAAAAGCGGATCTTACAAGATAATCCCAAGTCTTGAACTCGAGGAAAGTAATAAAAGTCATTTCGAGTTTTCATTGTGTGTTGGGGGGGGGATGGAGGATTAGAATCGAATCTTGATTACATACTGTGCTATTTTAATTATGTAAGTGAATAAAATAATATGCTTATAATTACTCTCATAAATGTAAAAATACTTGGCTTTCCTGAATATTAAAAGTGATTGGATTAATCGTTTTGTGATCAGTTTTAGATGTCAGAAACAACTTTTCGTGTTTAATGATTTTAAATGCTTCATTTAATCATTTAGCAATGTTTTTTAGTTGCCTAAAACGTCACTTTTCATGCATGATAATGCCTAATTTCATAATATTGTTACATATTTTAGGCGCATAAATTATCACTTTTTCGTCCCTAAAATTCCGAGGTCTAATGATAACTAACACTACCACGCACTGTAGCACTGTCTAGTAGCCTATTATGATAAGGCTTTATTGTATGGCAAAATCGGATATAGTGCAGTTTTAAACGGCTTAGGTTGTAGAATCATCACAGACCAGAAGATGGAAATAACGCAGATACGTGTGCAACATAGGCCCGCGCATAGAGGATGCCAGTGGGCCGTGCCTCCCTCTCCCCACGAAAATTTCGAGAGGAACAACGTAGCCCATTGAAGTAAAACATTTTACTTACGCAAATAGTAAAAAGTCGGCTCCGATCGTGGTGAACTTCTGAGGACTAGCGTATTTGGTCCGCTTCATCAGAGGTTCACTACATCCGATGATGTCAAAATGAAGTAGAATTTCTCCACAACGAATGATTTTATTAATATAGAGATACAGTAAATACCTTATCAGCAGAAACTGAAAATTTCAATATTTTTAATTGTCCTAAAGAAATCAATTATTATCAATTGTTTGCTTCGTACATTTTTCATTAGTACTAGATCCTTCTCCAGAGTTCGTGTTCTCTTCATTCTTGATTCTGCCTTGCCCACTGCCTCTTAGTATCGTAATGCAATCTTGACACCCCTCACTGCCTCTTTTGCACTGCTGGAATACCGTTCCAATCCCCGAAGGCCCTTTTACTCGCCTAATATACGAGATTCTATGGGTAGTGGGATGGCGCAAGCGGCTAATGAAGCTGATCGCTTTTCCGCACCGCGCGGCGGGGGCCGCTGGGCTGTGGCAGTCGCACGCTTCCTGTCGCCTGTGTACAACATCACGCGCTTTGTCCTACGAAATATCAAGCAATGTCAAGCTTGTAACTGAGTGGATCAGGGTCGTCAGTAAGGTCCTCATTGCGGGTCCGCTACCTCCACCTCGGGGGAGACTTCTTCCATTATCACCTTTGATGGATGATATTTTTTCCAAACTGCATAGAGTTGGAATTTGTGGCACTTAGGCGGTACATTCTTATCCAAGGGATAGGGAATTAATTTCCAGGACATTGTATTTCCTACATTCACTGTAGCCGAGGTTCAGGTTCACTATAACTGAATCTACTTATGCTTATTTGTAATGCTTATATGAAATTTGGTCGCGCTTCCCCCCACCCCCAAGCCGATGTGTTAGTTTCCGCACGCTTATGTTTATGCATTGTCTCTCCACGAGTCGGAAAGAAGCAAACCGCATGCTTGGGGCATTGTTTGCTGTTCCTGTAGCTCTGTCCCTGTGGGCGTGCGGTATGCGGTGAAGAGCAGGGGCCTATCTGTGAGGGCATCGAGCCCTAATGAGCGCCGTCGTTGCGCGTTGTCCCTAGTTTCACGGGCGCGTGCGCCACAAAGGCCCGCGCGGCGGGGGCGGCGGCGGAGACGTAGGTGGCGGCGGCGGCGGCAGCGGCGGCGGCGGAGGTGGCGGCGGGGGCGGAGGTGGCGGCGGGAGCGGAGGTGGCGGCGGGGGCGGAGGTGGCGGCGGGGGCGGTGGCGGCGGGGGCGGAGGTGGCGGCGGGGGCGGAGGTGGCGGCGGGGGCGGAGGTGGCGGCGGGGGCGGAGGTGGCGGCGGGGGCGGCGGCGGAGGCGGAGGTGGAGGCGGCGGCGGAGGCGGCGGCGGAGGCGGCGGCGGCGGGGGCGGCGGAGGAGACGGAGGCGGAGGCGGCGGCGGAGACGGCGGTGGGGGCGGCGGTGGGGGCGGCGGCGGGGGTGGCGGCGGGGGCAGCGGAGGCGGGGGCGGGGGCTGGGGCGGAGGCGGCGGAGGCGGAGGCGTGGGTAGGTGGCGAGAGCGGGCACGGGTGCCGGAATGTAGAGGTTAACTAATTTTTTTTCCGGATACAGAGACAAATTATTTTGTTTCCGGGAGCGTCACCTGATATGGTCATTGGCCTCGAAAGTGTAGTGCATGACACAACCCGGGAAGTTATCCCGCTGGAACGCGAGATCCGAGGCTGATCGACACGTCAGCTAGCGGGGTTCCCCTCTCCAGGGCTCTCAGCTAGAAGAGGCACCTCCCCAATCGAAACAGACCCAAAGCTACCCGACTGGTATTAGAGAGCATGTATGTGTGTGTGTGTGTGTGTGTGTAGGTGAGAGAAGAAGGCAAAGATGAGGAAGGAGAGATTGCGCGCGGGTTCGAAACCTGATCGTTAGGGTATTGCTTCGGCATTCACTGGTACTGATGGGAAAAACGCGCGAAACTATCGATCAGATCAGGCGGCCTCTAGAATCCTCGTCCAGACAGCAGTCAGAGACAGCAGTGGAGACTGTTGTAGCGCTGAGCCATCTCGGCCAGGGTCTGTTTCGTGGGCGCAGCGGTAGGCAAGGGTGGGCGCAGCGGGGGCCGACGCGAGGGGTGAAGCCGAAGCGGAGGCCACGATGTGGTACAGAGCGCGCGCGAGCAGCAGAAGGAAGAGGGCGCTAGCAGTAGCGTAGCTTCAATTGGTGTCACACGGGGCAAAACTAATGGTATCAACCCCCTAAATTAAAGACAAAAATATCTCTTACAAAATAGTTTATACATTCTTTAATAAAAATACAATAAAATTAGCACATGACATTTATTAATAATATTTTAAATAATTAAAATATATTTTTTAAATAAATAATCTAAAACGAAGAATAAAGAATTAACAAATGGGTATTTTTTATAAAAACACTTTTCCAGATTTAAGGGCGGCAAACGTATAATTTGATTAAAATCTATGCTATAATCTATACAAAATTTATAAAAGTTTCAAATTGGTATCACCTCTAAAATGGTTACACCCGAGGAGGACCGCCCCCCCTGCCCCTCCCTAACTTGGCCACTGGGTGCTAGGGTGGGCCGCGGAGGGGAAACCGTGGTTCGAAAACTCGTCATGGGACATTTGTGCGAGACTAAGTCGGTGTCTCGGCAGATTTTTAAGAAACTCTACCTTTTTGCCTGCATATCAATACACTACATACTTCATCACTCATTTTTGTCAAAACATTTTTGAAGTTTCTTTTGTCAGTAACAGTGATTGTTTTAATGTTGATCTCTATTGGAAAAGAGGAGTAGCATCGTCGATAACGAGAAATTTTCAGAAGACATTTATAAAGAGATGCTATTGATTATAATGGAAGAAATAATTACCAACTACTTTGTAGGAACTACTAGTTAGCAGTCGTTACAACTGAAACCATCACAATTATTTTCATTACATCACCTTGATAAATCGTACACGTGAGAAGTTTAAATATAAGTGTTATGAACTTCTATAAATCTATATTTGTCAATGTATAATATACATTTCTGATACTATTATTCTTACTAATACAAAATGACCTTTCTTCTTGAAGTCCAACATCGAAAGAATTTAAAGTTTAGGTGACGCTGTATTTTTAATAGGAAATTTCGCAAAGATAACATAGTTTCCATTTTTTTGAAAGAACCGTATTTGTTTTCGATGTTCTATGTTGCAAGGAATTTGGTAGCCAAAGATGGAAAGGAGGAATTGTCCACTGTAGCTTTATCCGTCTTTTAATGAGTTCTCGTCATATAATGATTTTAATAGCAGTGTTCAATGTGTAAGTGTATGGTATTATTACTTCTGAATAACCAGAAATTTGACACACTTAAAATTTACAATGCTTCTCAGGTTTGACATAAATGAAGTAATATTGAAAACGGACATTTTAAGCAAGTATTGTACAGAATATTTGTCTTACTGATTTCCATTTTCATCAGTACAGTCTTTCCATGCAGTCGACCATCCAATATCGTTTTTCCGCCAGGCTCTTCGGTATTCGCCTGGAAGTGATCAGAGAAAACCAAGAAATCGACAGATAGGAGAATGACTTCTAGAACTTCGTGTTAGGGCTCAGCTACTTAACTGGCGTAAAAAATCCGTCGCCGTCCGAACTCGAACGTACGACCTCGTTGTTTACCGAGCATCAGTAGCGGTCTGGCTCTTACAAACGCTAACACACCCTGTTTCACGAATCTTCTGTGTTGAATTCAAGTTCTCTAGAAACCTTTTGACTCTGATGAAACCTTTCGCTATCCGCGAACACTGAAGGGCAGCCTGCAGTTTGCCGATGAGATTCCAGAAAGAGTGGGTGGGCGGCTGGTCGCGAGGAGCGGCGAGGGCGAGGGAGGGGGTGGGCGGCGGCTGCGCGGCGCGCGCGTTGGAAGGGGGGGGGCAAGAGCGATGGCGAGGGCGATTGCGGTGGGCGCGAGGCAAACAAGCGAGGGGCGACTGCCGCCTCCGCCTATCTGCCATCGCCCACCACAGCCGCCCGCCGCCGCAGCCGCTCGGGTCCCGACGCCCCCGCGCCCTCTGCCCTCCGCCCTCCGCCCCGCCGTCCTCCCGCCCTCCGCCCTTTCCGCCCACCACCCTCCCAACCACCCAACCTCCCGCACTCCCGCCCTCCCGCACTCCCACCCTCCGTAATCCGCCATCCCGCCCTCCGTAATCCATCATCCCGCCCTCCGTAATCCGCCATCCCGCCTTCCGTAATCAGCCATCCCGCCCTCCGTAATCCGCCATCCCGCCTTCCGTAATCAGCCATCCCGCCCTCCGTAATCCGCCATCCCGCCTTCCGTAACCAGCCATCCCGCCCTCCGTAATCCGCCATCCCGCCTTCCGTAACCAGCCATCCCGCCCTCCGTAATCCGCCATCCCGCCCTCCGTAATCAGCCATCCCGCCCTCCGTAATCCGCCATCCCGCCTTCCGTAACCAGCCATCCCGCCCTCCGTAATCCGCCATCCCGCCTTCCGTAACCAGCCATCCCGCGCTCCGTAATCCGCCATCCCGCCCTCCGTAATCAGCCATCCCGCCCTCCGTAATCCGCCATCCCGCCTTCCGTAACCAGCCATCCCGCCCTCCGTAATCCGCCATCCCGCCCTCCGTAATCCGCCACCCGCCCACCCATCCTACGCCCTCCCACCCTCCGCTCTCCGCCCTCCGTCCTCGCCCTTGCGACATCCAACGCTCGCATGCGTCGGGGCATGTCCTCCACATGCCATCTCATTTCCTCATCCACTTACCAGCCGTTCATTTTTTGTGTATTATTTCATTTGGCTCATTTATCTAGTCATTCATTATTTGTCGTCATTAAAAATATAAAAAGCATATATTCAATCGCAAAAATTCAAAAACTAAAAATAATATACTTTCAAAATATTTTAGTAATATTGAAAATAATTATTTCTTCAAAGGCTTAAGTTTCATTTGCTTTTATACAAATAAAGAATTAAAATTGCGGCAAGAAAATACACGGATTAAGAAGTAAAGAGTAAAGAATAACAAATTTGACGTTAGTGTTCACAATCGCCAAATTTACATTTTTCTATAATACCTTACAGTACCTTTGTACTTCTTACTATTTATATTCATATTATATAAATAAATATGAAATAAAAGATTATTTCAAAAATTGTATTCTCGGAATGAATATACAAGTATTTATTGTATATCCACATAAAAATCGCTTCAGTTTTACATAATCAGATTTCGCACGAGGCAAACAAATCCAATTATTCAGGATAAATTATTATAAAGCTGTAGTTATATAGTGACAAAATCTTTTGAGATCCCTTTCAAAAAATAAAAATATTTCAATAATAATTTCCTGTCGTAATCACATTCAACATTTACGTACTCCACTGTTTTACGAACCTTTTAGTACTTTGATTATATCGCCAAACTGTCTAGTCCATCTTTTCAATATGAGCTAGCTATAGCGGTCTACTTTTTGTAGGAGAAAAACCTGCCCCGGTTATTCCTCCGGGGCACTTTAAATGTATACTTAGTTGCTAATGTATCGCCTCTCTCGTGTGAAGGCTGCACGGGCTATCAGACCCGAACGGAAGAATGCTACGCTATACATTTCGTTCTCGAAGAGCCTCTCAGAACAGGTCTGGAGATTCATCAAACTTCAGCACTTTAGTGGAATATTCCTGAAGTGTTAAATTACGTAATTTATGGAAACGTTATCTCTCTCCCGGCGCGGCGTGAAATGCCGCGTGCAGCGGCTTCGTGGATCGCCCATCGCCCATTGGCCCCTTCGCCCCCCCGCTCATCGGCGGCCTGGCATCGCCGCCTCCACACCTCGTGGCCTCCGAACAGCCTTTCCATCGGAGCCGTGTAAACCGAGCGAAACGACTGTTGTCCTGGCCAAGTCGATCCTAATTCGTGGACTATCTATTCCAATGGTCTGATAATGGTGGCGAAGTTATCGAAGGTTGTTTAAAAAAATTGTTAGTGTTCAAAAGGTAAAACTAGAAACTACTGTTTTTGTCACCATTCATTTAAAACGAAGGATTAGTCCGTACCGACTGTCCCCAAGAAAATCGTGTGGGCTAGGAGATGTGTATGGTATGTACGGGAACAAGGGAATCGGCATAGCGTCTTTTAACATAGTCTTCCATTAATGAAATCTGAAGTGGCAGTTTCTATTAGTTTTTGTAGGAAGTTTCATGTGTCTATTCAGCTATCTGTACTTATCTTAAACGTATTTGAAAATAATTTCCGATTCTCACTCCTTACGTTAATTATTACGAAGTTAGTGCTCAGAAATTTCTAGTTTCCCAGTTTATACGAGACCATATAAACCCTCAAACTCAGACCGCGGTAAAACAGTTTTCGACACATGGACTCTTGATGCGGTTTTTTACCACGAAAAATGGTCTACCTGGAATTTTTGGACCGAATCCAGTACTTTTCCTCTATGATATTCTTAGCCGCGGAAAAGTCGAAAACGAAAACTTTAATATTGTAACACACAAGGTTTGACATCTCCATCATATTTCCGTAGTCTAGCCACTGAAGTAGAATTGATTCCTTCATTTTTTCACTCTTTGTGTCTGGACCTTCCATGTTACCATTACTATTCAAGGGCATCCACAACCATCCACGCTTCGCTAATTGCATAATTTTCAAGTTTCCATGTTTCAATTGCCACGTTTCAATATTTCTGGTTAGCTCTTTGTGCAATCTTCATTTATCCGACCTTATTTGTTCATATGTGGAGCTTTAGTCTATTTATGAACTTAATTTTAATTTTGACAACTAATAGCTTCATCTCAAAGTGCATCAATACTACGGCATTAAAACACTGTGCATTGGGAGACAAAATTTTGTTTGCTGACGAAATATATGCCTTCCCTCGCCTTTTAGGCCACAACGAAACTTTTGATTTTTTGCAGTATCACAACCCCTCTCATTTGCGGTTTAGTCGCTAGCGTTGTTCATATATTGACACGGACAGACCGATATTTTCTTTAAACCAAATTTTCTGTGTTGGGCACCTACAAAATGCATCATTTCATGTATGTGCATGTTAATTGAAATAGTTCATATTTGTTACAATAATACGTTTACTGCAAGAAGCTTCTCTCCAAACGTTTGTGCTAAGGCCTCTAATGACAGAACTCTAGCCCAGGAGCAGCTTTGCCCAGGAGCGTGGCAATACGTTGTGCTTTAAGACCGTGCTTGGGTTAGAAGAGTTGGGTTAACGTTTATATAATTCAGTATTTCATACATTGGATACATTTCGATATAAATGAACCGATACATTTTAGTATAATTTGAGGTGTCAACTACCAGGATATATTTGCCATTCTGAAAAGCGTCTGATTTGTCTTTATACCGCTACGTAATCGAGCAACTCTATTTTCAAAAGTGCCCAACATTTGTTTACCAACTAAATCTGTACAATTTCACGATCAGAAGTATTTCTTTTTTCTTCAGTTTACCCAACTTCCTCTGTTGTAACATCATCGGAAGGCTCAGTACACGAACGTGTGTGCTCAGCATTGCCAATACCATCACCACATTTCTCAACACCACCTGCGTCTCCGGCGGTTCCAACCCCCCCCCCCTCCTGGGCTGCCCTCTTGGCCGGACTATCGGCGATCACGCGCCGCGCGGGGCCTTCGTCTGGGAACTCGACCCGACCCGCGCCCTCGCCTCGCCTCGCCTCGCCTCCAAAAAACAATGAGCCCTCGCCCGCGGCCGCAGGCGTGGGGCGGGCGGCGGGAGGGGAATTTCGGGTTTCGAGTTGCCGTCCATTTACACTTGGCCCACGTCCGCCAGGCCTTCGCCTTAATACCTACTAATTACGGCCGATCATTGGGCATTCAATTGCCCGGGGCACGGCGCGGCGCAGCGGCGGCGAGGCGATGGTGGCGCGGCGCGGCGGCCGATGGCGTGATGAATGGCGCGGCGCGATTATTTCACCGCCCCGCCGCCCGCCGCGCCACCTCCGCCGCCGCGCCGTGCCTCGTTCCGGGATGATGCACGGCCTGCGCGCCGGCCGCGTACAGCAACGGCAGGAGGTCGACAGCCAGCCGCTCGGGGCTGGAGGCACCGCGCGAGGAGTTGACAAGCAGCTACAGCAGTGTCTTCCAAACGGCGTGTAGCGACACCCAGGCAATGGCGGATTCAAAGTGGAAGCACGCGAGCCAAGACACCCCCCCCCATCAATGTATTTTTGTAATTTTACTCAGTGTATTCATAATACCTTCAAATGAACATCTCATCGTATCCAAAGCAGTATTCCCATTATCGATATTTTTAATTATGAAATATTTTATTTGAGCAAACAATTAAAAAATATTTCAAAAGTATTTAGAGGGCCAACTAATGCTATCTCTCTCCCCCAAATACTTTCTGGATCCGACCTTGCACCTGGAGGTGTCACAAACTATCTTATGTATGAGATTTTATACCACCTGCTTCTTGGGAATAAGGGACCATCATCAGCCTCCTTACTTGTCCCAGTAGTGTCACATTTATTCTGATATTGAGACACACAATATAGAAGTCGATTCTACAAAAAGCTGTCCGTATTAAGGTATATATTCGTAAGGAAATCGTATTAAGGTAAGTATTCGATTGTTGATCGTAAAAAGTGTTAATTTGATTCGCAATATTTAGTTTGTAATTGGGATTCCCAGCCTAGAGCCAAAACCACGAAGCAGTCCGTCACTTTATCCCTCGCCTCATTCCCCGACTGGGCTATTACGGGATCTTGCTAGGACAGGATTTGTGGGAGGATTAATCATTTCTGTAGGGTTCTTTTTCGTGCGAGAATGGCGTGGCGTTTCATGATACAATTGACACATCTTGGTTTTTGCATATTGAAAATTAACTGCCTGCAGTGGGGTTTGAACCGACAAACTTAGAAAGCATACGTGCTAACTTCCGTACCAGTATAGCTGCCACGATAAGTTGCTCCCAAATGTGTGCAGCCGATAGGAGTTGAAGCACGTTGGAGATTGGGACACATTGACATAAAGACACTCTCCCAAGCCCGAGTTTACACACAGCCAATCGCGAACTTGAGCAACTTTTCCTTTATTTGAATGGTTTAAGACATTTCTAAGCAATGATCATGTCCGTATGATAAAGGGTTTCCATTTCTATTGCCTAAATTACCGTTGCGGCATTTCTATAAACACAGTAAATTGAGTAATGTATATATTTTTGCAAGCCACAGCCAAGGAATGTTTTGAAACTGATAACATTCTCCTGTTCATGAAATGTAGAAAAAATTATATTTGAACACATTCCCATAATGCGTAAACAGTTCGCTCTACAACAGTATTTAAATTTGGCGTAGCGTTACTGATCACTGACACGCACATTGCATCAGAGATCATTTCTACTGATTTTCCGTCTCATTCCTTACAGATTTCATGGATTTGAAGTAATAAAATTTTAACCCTATCATTTGAAGTTTTTTTTTTAAATCGACAGCATGCCAGTTGGAACGATTACGGCGCTAAGAAATATAATACTTTCTTAATATAAATGCAATTTGCTTCATGATAACAAATAACTTTTTAATGCTTGAAAATCATAATGTTTACGCGAGAGCCGCCTGCAATTTCTCTTCTTAACCATTCCTTTACGTCAAGAACTTCGAGACTAAGTCAAAAAATTGTTTATCACGTATTCATGAGCGTCAACGAAATCCTTTTACGATTTTGAATATTCGTAAAAATCACCGATAAACAATTTCCATGTAAATCCAACTCTCATAACGAATCGTGAAGTGAAGGAAGAGACGGGCGCCATTTGTTTCCCCCTCATGCATGCTCGTACACAAGGAAATGATTAATATTAGTTGCCGCGAATAACTAAGGACGTCAATGTAAAATTTTGAATGCAAGTAGTATTATGCAAAGGATTTTTTCATGAAAATGTTTGCAGGGTGAAAAATGCGCACTCAATGCGCTCGCAACGTTAGAAAAGGTTCGTTAAAATTTGAAGGTAAACATTATTTGCGATATCATCTTCAAGAGCCGCCCAGCTATAAACATTGGAACCGCGTTTCAAAGATCCAAGCGGCAGCAGTACTTTTAATTATAGACGTAATCACGGTTTAAGTTTCGATTGGTTGATAGTCATAATGCGGCATCACGAAAGTTCCAAGTTCTGTTTGTCATATAATTATGTTGCAATAAACCTCTATTTAAATGTAGATATCTCTCTTTCATTTTCTTTAGTAATTTTTTGTCTTTTGATGTATCTTTTTTGCAACCTCGTAAATGAACTGTACGAATTTCTTTTTTTTTTCGTTTAGTGTTTCGATCTGTGGTTGCTAATGGGTCTTACATGGAATCAAAATTAACTAAATTCTAGTTTGAACACTAAACCATTAAAATTCTTCTTGGATGTAATTGGTGATAACGTCATATTATCTCAGAACTTATTTTGAACACGTCAACATAAGGAAACATAATATTGTAGGTAACATAGTTACATTCGAATATTTTCTTTAATTTTTATGAATTAGAAGTATCATTCATCGGTTTATTTTTTAAAAATGCGCTTCAAAATATACTTCTCTCCCTAGGTCACATACAGTTTTTACAGTTTTCTGACGAAAAATGACTAAAAGAGAAAGTTGTTTTACTCACTACTCGTAAGATACGAAAACCTAATTCTGTTGCGTATTTTCATGTCATTTTCCTGAATACACATAACCATATTCGAGCAATCAAAGTTAGTTGATATCAGTGGCGGATCCAGAGGGGGGGGGCATGCGCCCCCCCAAAAATATCTAGAATTTTCGTTTTGTTACCTTCCTTTATTTGGCAAAATTGATTTAAATATTTATTTGTTACAAGTATGTAATTATTTAAACAATATTTTATAGTACCATGTACACGGTACAAACCAATATAATAACAAATGTATTTATTATTTAACAAAATCTGATTCCCCACCCCCAAAAAAAAATTATCGGCTAGATCCACCTCTGGTTGATAGGCCTAACAAACAACGCTAGCAACGCTCAAGAGTATTTCATATGCAATCAACTAGCATATTAATTACAAAAACCCGTATTTCTAATGAACCACGTGAAAGGAAAGCTTGTAAAAATAATTTCCTTCAACACCATTACCGATTGAATATTCAGATGGACACATGAAACAGCATAAGAAAGAAACCGTATTTCTAATGAACCCACGTGAAAGGAAAGTTTGTAAAAATTATTTCCTTCAACACCATTACCGATTGAATATTCAGATGACACATGAAACAGCAAAAGAAAGAAACCGTATTTCTAATGAACCACGTGAAAGGAAAGCTTGTAAAAATAATTTCCTTCAACACCATTACCGATTGAATATTCAGATGACACATGAAACAGCAAAAGAAAGAAACCGTATTTCTAATGAACCACGTGAAAGGAAAGCTTGTAAAAATAATTTCCTTCAACACCATTACCGATTGAATATTCAGATGACACATGAAACAGCAAAGAAAAGAAACCGTATTTCTAATGAACCACGTGAAAGGAAAGTTTGTAAAAATAATTTCCTTCAACACCATTACCGATTGAATATTCAGATGACACATGAAACAGCAAAAGAAAGAAACCGTATTTCTAATGAACCACGTGAAAGGAAAGCTTGTAAAAATAATTTCCTTCAACACCATTACCGATTGAATATTCAGATGACACATGAAACAGCAAAAGAAAGAAACCGTATTTCTAATGAACCACGTGAAAGGAAAGTTTGTAAAAATAATTTCCTTCAACACCATTACCGATTGAATATTCAGATGACACATGAAACAGCAAAAGAAAGAAACCGTATTTCTAATGAACCACGTGAAAGGAAAGCTTGTAAAAATAATTTCCTTCAACACCATTACCGATTGAATATTCAGATGACACATGAAACAGCATAAGAAAGAAACCGTATTTCTAATGAACCACGTGAAAGGAAAGCTTCTAAAAATAATTTCCTTCAACACCATTACCGATTGAATATTCAGATGACACATGAAACAGCAAAGAAAGAAACCGTATTTCTAATGAACCACGTGAAAGGAAAGCTTGTAAAAATAATTTCCTTCAGATGACACATGAAACAGCAAAAGAAAGAAAGAAAAAAAAAAAAAAGCACCACTTGTTTGCACTGGCAGCTCGGCTGCGGACAGGTTACTTCGTATTTCACGCAACTTGTCCTCGCATCATACCCGCGCGGCGCTCTCACGCGACCACTCGTAATGTGATCGTCGTCCCAACGGAATAACAAGAGCGGGAGAACGAACGGATCCTCCGAGGAAACTAATCCCGTGTCGCCCGTGTTGCTTCGCGGCGGGCGGGAAGCGTACGCGCCCAACACGCGCTCACAAACACACACGAGCCTCGCACCACGCGCTTGATTTGTTTCCGCCACACATGCGATACCGCTTCGAAAAACTTATCCTCGTGTGGTAAGTAGAAATGGAAGTTTGTGGATGCAGAGGATTAAATGAGTAATCTGAAAATTTAGGAAACTTACAACAGGACCTGACTCGGTGGCGTAAGGGCACGGCCTGGAGTAGCAGTCGAGTACTCTGTGGTCGTAGGTTAGCTAGCTAGCTAGCTAGATTTTTTTTTCGCAAGTAGGTTTATGCAACCTGGTGGCGGAACACTAAAATTTACATATTATAATTAGGAATTAAATTCAGTGTAACTTACAATTATTTTAAGACAATAATAATAATAATAATAATAATAATAATAATAATATTAATAATATTATTAATAATATTAATATAACAATGATAACGATAACCGCATTAATTCTACATTTATAGCGCTCCTGTACAGATATTTTAGACAAAAAAATATTCGATTTTTTATTATACAGCACTCCACGTCACTTCACAACACTTGCACTTCTCTTTTCTTTCTACTTCTGTATTGCACTACACTTCATCACACTTCAATACGAATACTACTTGAAATATAATTATATATTTAATAAAGCAGGTTCCAGTAGGTTCAAGTTCCGTGTAAGATTTCAACGTGATTGAGGCGTGATTGGCTTGTAATTCGTATTACATCATTATCGAATGGATTTATTCGAAAAGAGAAGGCTGCAAAGGCGTAACATCCCTCCCATGCTTGCGTAATAAATACGGCTGTAAACATCATCAGCATTATCATCACTGAGGGCTGAGCGATGATGTAAATAGAGAAAATAAAAACTCTTCGGTAACGTGAATACTAATCCCGCTTAGGGAATGGCTGTTTTCCGTTTGTGGTGATTGATTATTTCATGATTTCAACTGGTCTAGTCACGAGTTCCGTGAGAGTTATACCTCGGAGAGGTGGCGGTATTCCTTTGAACGATCCACAGCGGACCTACGCGTCGGCTTGCGGAAATTTCCCCCCTCCAGGTATTGCCGCCAGCGAGGCACCGCTCCTCCCCGCACAAGCCTTAAGCTCTCGACTCATCTCAAGACATGTCGCAGTTTAGAAAATATAAGTCTGTGTGCGCGCGTGCATGACCGTTTGTGAATGTGAGCGCGTGTGAGTGTGAGCACATGTGAGTGTGAGCGCGCTGTGAGTGTGAGCGGTAAATTAAGAAGAGAGTAATCAGTGACAGCTCATATCATTTAAATATGTGTTCCTTTAAATATTCTTAACTCACTTTTTCAATAAAACTATTTGAGAAAAATGTTTATTTGTAAAATATATTTTCACGTCCATTTTTAATATCCCTTGAAGGAACTACACATCCTATTATGCCTCGTAAGATTGTTTTAAGCTCCTAAAACATATTGAATCCAAAGTATGAACTGAGAATCCAAAGTATGCTTACAATAATCTACATCATCATTTTGCCCTGTTAATTCAAATATACGGTTGCGAACGTCCCTTTTAGAAATTTGCCTCTGGAATGTTACAAGGAGGACATCACAATGGTTGATGACAAAATGGCGTGTCTCCGTTAGTGTAACCATTCAAAAAATTATTTTTAGAGTATTTTTTAATAATTTAAACAGTAAGCTGAATTTGTAAATGATTAATACGATGTTTAAATAATACAGAAATTATGTCTAAAAAAATTCACAACGTACAGACCATGAAATACTTGAACTCAGGATTGTCATGGAGGACGAGTTAAAGAAATGGGGAACAGGGAAGAACGTGGGAAGGAGAGAACTACTAGTGGTGCTACAGAATAGCTCAGACTTTCCCATATTAGTTTTCTATTTCCTTTGGTCTTAGCTAGTTATTCCGACATGCCATATTCTCTTGCCAGTTGCTATTTATCGCCGCCTAAAGTACATTTTTTTGACATATTCTTAATTTGCGGTTTAATTGCTAACATATGGATAGGTAAGTGATCTTTCGGTCAGTGAATATATGTGTTTTCTAAATCTCGCAACACGGACAAAAATAATGATTATCAAATAGGTTTTGAATAATTTCTAAAAGTCTAATTTGTAGACATAATCTCTACTAATTGAATAATTTCTAAAAGTCTAATTTGTAGACATAATCTCTACTAAATAAAACATCATCTTACCACTGCCACCATCGATTAGTTCACCAACAAGGTAGTTTTGAAAAATACCTTGCGGTATTGTTGCGCCAATTCCAATTAAGTTTTGCGGATTGCTTGAAAGAGATACACTGAGAATACAAATTGTAAATTGTAAATTTGACAAACATTTTTTATAAATTATTATCAAATACTATTTTTGTTCGATGTATTAATCTCGCCGTGTCCTATTTGTTTATAATCGTCCTAAACACTTGTATATGGAATAACAATGGGCGACTAATTTTGACGCCCAATTACTCCACAAATACGCATATTTTGGAAAAATTCAAAATGACCTTATTTGAAGATCTGTTTTGAAGAGCACATTTCATTAAGAAAAACAATTGTATCTTCACAATTGTAGTTGTAGGAAGAGACCGAACACCTTTTTTTATTTTTTATTTTTGCAAAATCAGGCATTTTAACGAAAAGAAAGCCTGCACCATTATCTTAAGTTTCCTTCATGCTATCTAAGATCCTAATTTAATAAAAAAATGTGCGGTTTTTAAGCAAAATGATTGAAAGAAAATAAAACAAATTGTCTATGTTTGATACAAAATTTCGCGAAAAACATTCATGCTTTTGAAAAATTGAATATGACCTTATTAGATCTGTTTTTTCATGAACATATTTCATTAAGAAAAACACCAGCTGCCATCTATTGCCGCCTAAAGTATATTTTTCGAAATTTTCGTAATTTTTCAGTTTCCTAATGGTAGAACGGAAATATTAATCTCAGAATATTAAAGAACAGTAAACATCGACCTCAAAGGCAATTTTCTTTGAAAAACTTGGAGCTGTTTTTAAGAAAATGGCGTTTAACGCCACTGCATATTCGAAATTTGAAGGTCTTTATTACACAAATTTTTGAGTTTTCGGAAAACATGATCAGAAGTCATTTAAAATACATCAACTGACAAATAAAATTGTGTTTACAAATTACTGGAAATGTGCATATTACCTGTGTGACAGATATTTCAAAAATACATATTTTTTTGTAATTTTCGAAAAAACAAAAAATACCCCGAATTGAACTTTACGTCATATAAAAGAGAACAATTAGCACTATCCGTTCGAAATGTTTGAAGAAACTAGTGGTGCTGCAGAATGGCACAGACTTTCCCGTTTTAGCTTTCTATTTCCTTGGGTCTAGCTATTTGGAATTGCCACATACTATTGCCAGCTGCCACCTATCACCGTCCAAAGTACATTTTTTTGATATTTTCTTAATTTTTCGGTTTCCTAATGGTAGAAATAAAATATTAATTTTATAATATTAAAAAACACAAAAACCTGGAACTAAGTGGCATTTTCTCTTAAATATTTGTAGCTGTTTTTAAGAAAATGGCGTTTAAGCGCCTCTAAAAATGCGAAATTTAAAGCTCTTTTTCACAGAAATTTTTTGAGTTTTCAAAAGCTTATTTAAAGTCATTTAAAGCACTTACACTTACAAATATAATAATGTTTACAAATTGCTGGTAATGTGCATATTAAAGATGTGAGAGGTCTTTCAAAAAAAATTACCTTTGTGTAATTTTTGACAACATGAAAAAATAACCCAAAATGAACTTTACGTCATATGAAAGTATGCAATTATGCAAAGTAATCCGTAATGCAAAAAAAATCCGTTCCAAAAAATTAAAAAAAAAGAGCCATTTATGAGAAAATGGCGTTTGAACGTTCCTGAAACTGCGGAATTTTGAACAGTTTGCACAAAAAATGATTAAGTTGTCGAGAGACTTTACTTGACATTATTTGAAGCACATTTACTGGTAAATATAATAATGTGAACAAATCGCCGCTAAAGAAAATGTTAACGACGTGGGAGACCATCAAAAAAAATCCATTTTTGTAATTTTTGATAAAACAAAATAATATAGCAATATGTCGTTTATGCCATTTCGTAGAGTACATTAGGCACTATCCTTACCAAAAGTTTAAAGAATAAATTTGGAGCTTTTTTGAGAAAAACTATTTTTGTAATTTTTTAAAATTGCACATAGTCCACGCAGTATTGCACGAAAACTACTAAAATTTTGAAAACAATGTACCTGACCTTAAACAAAGAACTCACTTTAGAGAACAAATTTTATTGAAGAAACAATCTATATCTTTAATTCTGTAGTTGTCGGAAGAAGCCGAAAAAAATTCAAACTTATGTCATTTTCGAAAATCCAAAGTTAAGTGAAATTGGGACCTATGGTACCTTAATAAGTGTATTTTACTCCATTCTTTCAAGAAAATTGAAGAACACGTTTGGAGCCGTTTGTGAGAAATTTCGAAAATCTCCAAGGGATTCATATAAAGTACCCCCAAATTTTACAGTATCTTTTTCAAAATTTCGAAGCTTCGACTCGAGCTAGATCGACAGGGTTTCTTCCATTTGAAAAAAATCGTCCGTATGGTTTAGGCGCTTGTAGTGTTCACCGACGGATGGACGGACGGACGGACGTTTTGCTGTCAATGGGTTTTTGTTTATCAAGGACTTACAAAACAGGGATATTGGCTACGCTACAAGTTAGGGGATTTTTTTCTTAATTTAGCAACTGGATTTATCAACTTTTTCGTTATCAGGGCCCGGCAAGGAAATTGTTTGTGCCAAAATTCGCCACTTTTTTGCGGAGCATTACATAACTTTCCCTATGCTACGTATATTACTCCGTATATACGTACGTATACGAGAAAGTAAAAATTTGGACCCATTCACGAGAAAATGGCGTTTCAGCGTTTCTGAAAATGCGGAAATTTGAGCTAGTTTTCAGAGAAAACGGTTGAGTTCTCGAGAAAGTTTGTAGGAAATTATTTAAAAGCACATGTACTCGTAAATATAATAATATACAAAAATGCCGCTAATGGAAATATTACGGACGTGGGAGACAAGTCAAGAAAATTACATTATTGCAATTTTTGAAAAAGCCGACAAAATAGAGCAATATGGCGTTTATGTCATATCATAGAGTATTTTTAGTTCTATCCGTACTGAAGTTTGAAGAAAAAAATTATCCGTTAGTTATCCGTTTGAAGAAAAAAATTTGGGTCCATTTTGAGAAAACATTGTATTTGTAATTTTTTTAAAATTGCGCAAAAACTACTAAAATGTTAAAATAATGTGCGTGACCTTAATGGAAGAACTCACTTTGGAGAACAAAATTCACTTGGAGGAAAAATCTCTATCTTCAATTTTGTAGTTGTAGGAAAACGCCGACAGAAATTTAAACTTTTGGAATTTTCGAAAATTTATAGTTTTTATCCAACATGAGACCTACGCCATTCTCTTAAATGACCTTCTAACAACAACAAACTTTAGACAAAATTGTTGGCGCAATTTTTTTGAAAATTTTGAAAAAGCCCCAGAGGCTTCATGTAAAGTACCCCCAAAATTAAAATATCAGTTTTAAATTTAAGGTGCCACGAGACCAGTTAGATCAATCGGGGAATATAAATTTTGGAGAAAATGGTCTGATCAGTTTAGTCACTAGCGTTGTTCACAGGCAGATGGACAGACGTTTTGTTTTCAATTGTTTTTTCGGTATCGAGGACCCACAAAACAGGGCTGCACCAAGTTTTTTTCGCGCAGCATTACATAACTTTCCCTACACTATGTACTTGTATATACCCCGTATATACGCGGCGACGATGGTGTAGCGTAACCGCTAACTTGTAACGGACTGCTATACCCATGCTCACGGGTTCAAACCCGATCGAAGCCGTGGATTTTTAGGGGCGAAAAAATCCTTCGTACGCCTTCCTTCGGAGGGAAAGTAAAGCCGGCTGTAGATTTACATTTAGTTAGATTAAAGATCCTCAAGCCTAAATGACGCCTCTGAGCTAAATTCAAATCGCCGGTTTCGTCGCCTCAGTAATACCTTCTTTCCGACAGTTGGTGAAAGGAGTGAAACAAAATTTGCGTGGTCAGACGGAAGAGCAGGCCTCATGGCCTGAGTCTCGCCACGTAAAATAAGGCAATTCAATTCATTTCAATTCAATATATACATACGTATACGGGAAAGTAATTATGGAGAGACCAAACTTTCCCAGAACGAATAATTCCAACCCAAACAAATCTATTTACAAATGTATTTTCTTCAAGCAAAACGTAATTTAAGAAATATCTGGTTATTGGAGTTTGGCTTGTCAAACTCCAATATAAAAACCGTAAAGAGAAACTATAATATATGGTACCAAATTTATCATTGCACTTTTCTGAAAGATTACTCAAAGAAGCTGGATTTTCAGGAGGTATAGAATAATGTTCCCACTTGAAGGGAGGACGATAGACCAAACACGTTTGTAAACCACTGCCGTACGCGGCATTCTAACTCACCCACTTCCTTAGAGATTTCGGGAACTGGAAGTGATTTGTTTCGGCACGCATGCCCCGCTGGTTCGCGTGCGTGGAATGGTTTGCGTGGATGAGGGGGAGGGGGAGGGTTTGAAAACGCGGAGGAATCCAGAGCAGAGGTGGAAGCCGCCTTGGCTCGTTCCAGTCACGACCCGCGTGTGGACGTCCCCCGCCGCCGCCGCTGCCGCCTCGTTATTCCGCCGCTAGGTGAAGCCATTTGCTCTTTCCGCGATGAAATGAGGCGATATGTGGAGCCCTTCGGTGTGGAAGTACTTGATCGATTGTATCTTGCATAAATAGCCAGTACTCGTATTCCGCCGGTGTAGAGAACAAACCGGTGTCTGCTAAATGTGTGTTTACAAATAATAAAAATGTTATTTTCATTACTATTTATTAGACTCTATATTATTAATTAAAATCATTTCATGATGTTTGTAATCGTGTGATACAAATCTTTAAAAGCGCTAAACTAGGGAGGATTACTGCAGCTTGGTTATCTTGCAGTAATCCTCGCTAAGTACAGAAGTACTTAAAAATGAAAAGTTGAAAAAAAATGAAATTTGAATTTCTCCATTAATAAAATTCAAGTATTGCATTGAATTGAATATAACAGTAGTAGAGCAATAGTGGTTTCTTCTTGTATTAATCTACATTTTTGAAGATTTTTAAAGAAATTTTAACAAGAAAACGTCGGTAGTTTATTCGAGACAAAGTAGAAATTAATGATATTAAAGTTTAGGGGGAGAGAACAATGTGGACATCTCAGCTTTGTAGGAAAATAAATACTTATTGTATCCTGTGAATAAGATCTTAGTAAATTCTTGGTGCAAATGTATGGAAATTTGAACGATTTAGGAAAGCAATAAATCCTTAATGAAACCACTTAAACAAATATTTTTTAACTGACTTTTGAAAAAGTCGCACACAATATATGATGAATTTTTTTAATCGCATTATTTATATTTTTGGAACATCGTTGTTTTTATTTGCTTCTTTAGGGAATTGAATAGGTCAACATTGAACTATTTCAACACCGACGCTCATTTCTGCGCACATTGGACATTAGTAGTCTAACAGTATCGATTTCGTCCTGTAAAAATAGATCTTGTTAGTACCTACCTTGGTGCAATTATGCGGAACTGTGTACTATTTAGGAAAGCAATAAAACAAACAATTTTTTATCGAATTTTGAAATATATTGACCTTCATATTCGATGTACTATTTGGTGAGTTGCCTTATTATTATTTGGAACATCGATGTTTATCACTTGCTTCTTCAGGGAATCGGATATACTAGGAAAACCCGGCAGACGTCCCTCTTTCCCCTCCCATCACCATTTCTCACTGTCTCTCCCTCTCTCTCTGTTCCTGTTTGTCTCTGTGTGTCTTTCTCTCTGCCGCTCTCTGTCCCTCTCATTCACATTTACTTGCAGATTCTGCACGTCTCTGAGCAGGTAAGGTGTTATCGGGAAGCCCTGAACCAGCAAAAATGTAATAGAATGTTCCAAAAGAGCTCATCTTATGGATTACGACGTGATAAACGTTTCTTTGAGGCTGGAAGCATCAAAAGTTTAGTTTTTAAGGCCGTAGAAAGCATTGTTTAGAAGTTATTTAACGATATAGTTTCAAAATGCTGCCGAGTGCGTTGCGGGTTGCATTTGAAGTGAATATTTAGTTTTGTTCTACAGCACCATGTAGTGGAGTTTACAACCGAATTAACCGCACATACACCTTCTCGGTGAATAAACACGTAGAAGTGCCAAGTTTCATGGAGATCGGTCATACGGTATCGGAGTTAATATCTTATATGTATACTAACATCCAGTTTCGTATAAATAGATTATCACTGAACCGGAGATCTATTTCAACGGCGATGCTCATTTTCCGCTGTTTCACGGGCGCGGGGGCAGAGCGCGCTGGTGCGGCCGTGGCTGGGGAGGCGACCGGGAGCTCGTCGTTTCGTCTCGCTCCGCCCTCCCCCCCCCCTCGCGCCCTCCACCGCCGCCACCGCCCGCCTCTCATTACCCCATTAACTTTTCATTTGCGTTTCGGGATCGCGCATTATCTGAAATTAAAATCGTGACGCGCTGCCCGCGAGGAGGCAGGGGAGGGGCGGAGAGTGGGGGAGTGAGGGGGCGGGGTGTGAGGGGAGGGGCGGGGTGCAAGCGCGGCGCGGGCGCGGTTCGCGCGTTGCCGTCTCCGCCGCACGCTGGCGCGAACGCTCTTGTGGAGGGGCGAAATAATTTCAACATCTATTCGGTGGCTCAGAGTATCAACTGACGTCATTGAATATCTTTCTGGAGGGGAGGTCATAGGGTTTGTCTCTGGCGGGGAGGTCATAGGGTTTGCCTCTGGCGGGGAGGTCATAGTCCGGACGGTGAGAGGATTTTTGACACTTGATAGATAGCTAGGTCGAATTCAGGCGCTTGCCTGAAGGAGAATTGTAGCAGCCGGCTGCTCTGATCTGTAATTCACAGGCGAATGCCGGAGGTAGTATCCTAACAAAAGGGCCGGGGACCGCGCCCTATGTTTCCTTCTTCCTTTTTGTCTTTTCCTCATCCCATCACATACATACAGTTATCCTTACATACACTTCGCTACCACTCATATCGGGAGACTAATCGGGAGCTTAAAGCTTGTCACAGATGGAACGGTGCCCCGCTGTTGGGAGATACCCGTTTTGGGAAATTCCAGAAGCTGTTGTGTAGATTGGATCACGCTCTCGCCGTCCAGTGAGGTAAGATTACGACCTCTGGCGCAAAAATATGCACCACACTTACGGGACCTAACCAGTTGACGCACCCGGGAAACGCGAATCACTCAACCCCAAATGAAGTCACTTTCCTTTTGTGGGGAATGGAATAGATTAGTGACGGTCCGTGCATGTTTCTGCGGATTAAGAAAGAATTTAAACGCATTTACTTCTGATGATACATTCAATAAATTCGATTACATGTGTCGTCTTGCGGTAAGATAAGGGAGGAAGATCTATCGGTTCGGTTTAGTTTGCCCCTGGCTCCCATGCTGTAAGAGTTCTAGCTGCTTTTGCCAGTCCTGTCGAGTGTCGGAGTGCCGTCGTGTGGCACGACTCATCGCACATGCGTTCATCTAGTTGATAGAGAAGCTTTTAGATAGCAGTGTTAAGGAAAAGTTTTCCCCCTCTCTCCATGTTTGTGCTTCTTAAATTGTACTAACATCGAGACGAATTTCATTGGTTTTAATCTCTGCCCAACAGTACATCGGGTATTAGAATTTTTTAATTAACTTTAATTTAAAAATACCGCCGGAGCATCTTCCCCTCGAACGATGTAGGTTAAGGCGGTTCCACATATTCGGGATTCGGCGAGTAGCTGGTGTTTGCTCGCCGAATCCCGAGTAGTGTGGATGGTTGCTTGCGATTGGCCGAGCATCGAACATTCGTTGCCCTCACACCCACATTTGCACTCTTGAAAGGAAGCAAACGTTCGCCGCGCACGTTAGGTGCTCAGGATTGGGCAAGCAGTTGCTCACAATTTGGCAAATGCCGTATACGTGTATGGAGCCGCCTTTACAATTGATACTATTGAAGCACGTAACACAGTACACCGTTGCCTAGCGCCAACAAGCGTTGCCCGGAGATGATTCCATGCTCAGAAAGCCGGGTTCTCCTATGCCTTGCAAGCCAAGCTCCGTCCTTAGATCGTTTTTCTACGCAATGAATACTTACTCTTCCATCGCGTTCAGAGCCAGTGTATACGTCACTGTTGCCTCAGTAATGAATGTCTACATAGTGTACGAGGATCTTTCGATTTCCGAATGAGAAACCTATCTCAAACTAAGATAATAGTAAGATCGAGCAAATTGTTGCAGTTTTAGTGTTTATCGTTCCTTGCCCATTTATCACTCCATTTTCATGTTTTTAGAAAGGTATTCAGTATGTTTATTTGCAAATTGTTTGCTCAATTTATTTTGCTTAACTTCATAATTCACAATCCAAAAATGGCTGAGGAGTGTAGTCAGTAATGACGGTAATGTTGACTAAGCAGTAATTCGTCTATTGCATTCTAAACATCAATGTTGTTAGCGTAACATCTTTCGTACCTATTGACTCAAATTTCTGAAAATTTAACTATTCTAAAAAAATAAATGAAATAGTGGGATTTTATCAAGAGTCCTTTTAATGAAGCTGCATTGTTCATTAATTATAACATTTTACGTTCTGTTTTTAGTAAATTTATTTTCACAATTACTAGGATTTTCAAGACATTAAATACTACAAGTGAAGTAATTTTCATTGAAACTTTCTTCTTTTTGGTTTTGCGTTTTCGTTTTTTCTTCTTATTTCCTCTTTTTCTTTTGTTTTACAATAAATCCATGTTCTTACGAGAAAATAGGTTGAGGGACATCACAGTAATTCTGTATCCCCGCGGAATTTGTTTAGGTCACGACACATTTTGTTTTCTTATTCAAGTTAACAAGATGCACATGGAAGATAAAAAGGTGTCATGTTAAGACGCAGCTATTCATGAATTCAATTCACTATGATAAACTCGCAAAACGAAAGCAACCATTGAGATGATGGCGGTGGATAGAGCAATAGTGGCGGAAAGCTGTTTACAAATTGGTGTCTCCTGAAGATATGAAGACCTTGGGGCAATAACATGCTATGTCACATTTCTAATGGAATTGAGGTGTTTTTCGATGCCCCAGAGATGTATCTAGATGTTAGGTTGTTATTTTAAAGATTCGCCGCAAGATGCCAGTGTAATTCATAAATTAATGTTTGATATTCCAATGTGCAGAATGCAATGCCTAAACCTTTACTTCCCTTTTGCTCGAAACTTACGTAGAGTGGCATAGGACGTTATTGAGGACTTTATATCAAAATACAGGTGTGCCGAGTTACATATAAGTTCGAGAACATCTTCAAAACATTCCTTCCCATGCATATTTTATTTGCTGACTGATGAAGAATGGTCTCAGCTTTTGTTTACATCATTGTTTCACATTGTGAATGTAATTTAAAGAATAAATATCACGGTTAGAGTATGTAATACTGAAAGAGCCATTAATAAAGAAATGAAATTTGAATAAAACGTCTAAATATGCTTGAAAATGCGAGAGACTAGCGAAGAGAGAGAAGCCTACTAACCAACGCCACACTTCAGAATCGTTTGGAAGGCCACCTCTTCTCTTTCGACCCGCCGCCCCGCCGCCGCGCCCACTGTGCCTGTCCTGTTCCGTCCGAGCCGGCGGCGGAGGAGGGCCCTCGCCGAGAGTGAAATACGAAGGGGGAGGGGAGGGTCCGGCTGCTTCGCGCCCTGACAAACGACTTTCGGCGATCGCATCGGAATCAATACGTTTCTTTCGCCGCTGCGTCCAGCTCCGCCCCCGCCCCCACCATCACCACCACCCCCGCCCCCGCCCCTGCGCTCGCAGCGCTGCTGCCCGTGCCGAAGGACCCCGCGCCCAGCAGATCGGCAACGCGGGCGCAAGACAGGGAGCTGCAGGGCGTCTGTTGATGGCAGCGGTTTTGGGGAGCGCAGGGCCAGCTCCAGATGCGCTGGCGCTGAGGACGCAACCCGGTTGAGATTTCTCAGGGCACAGCTGCTGTCACTGCAGCGTCTCTGACCGGGAGGTCCTAGGGTTCGAATCCAGATGGTGGCACATTTTTTGTTCTGGCTACTTGGTTAAGTCGAATTCAGACGCTGTCTGGAGAAGAAATCTAGTGGTCGACTGCTCTGATAGCGGCCCGTGCTATCTCCGGTCAATCTGGCCAGTGCCCGAGCTGTACCCTAGCAAACAGGCAACGCACCACGCGCAATCTTTCCTTCCCCATCATTGCCCCTTCCTCTCCCTTACACACACACACACACACACACACACACACACACACACACACACACACACACACACTACACCATGAGACAAGTCGGAAGCTTACAGCTTATTCTGGTTGAGGCGGTGCCTCGCTGGCGGAGATACTCGGAGAGGAAAACCCGCAAGTGGACGCGTGTTGATGGTGCCAGATCCCACGTTCCAGCGGGGGACGGACACCGCCACCTTCCATGAAGAAGCGTTCATCACTTACGGAACTGGTGCCTTTAGCAGTTGACGCTTCCGGAAATACGAAATAACAAAGCAATCACGGCGGAACCTTTGGCTCGTAAGTGAACGCCATTTCCACTTTCTCACCTAACTTCAGCAGGTAGGAAAAGTAATCCTCCGCGGGAAATGGGCGATTTTTCGACAGAAAAACTCTTGTTGCCAGGCCTTTGTAACAAAAAATTAGATAAATCTATTTCCTTTATCACGTTGTACAGTGAGAATTCACTTTTTGTGGGTCTTCGATATCAAAAAATCTATTGACGGCAGAAGTTTGTCCGTCCAATCGTTCATTCTGTCCGTCCGTCCGTCCGTCCGCCTGTCTGTGTATCGGTGTCTGTTTGTCTGTCTGTGGCCAACACTAGTGTCTTTGAGACGATTTTCTCCAAAATTAATATTTCCTGGTCGATTTAAACGAACTCGAAGCTCTGAACCCGACTTTGAAACGGATATTTTCATTTGTGGGAGTACTTTAAATGAAACCGCTACGTTTTTAGCATTTTCTAAACAATAGTTCACATTTATTTGATTGCTCTTTGCTCTCAAACAACGGAAAGAACTCTTTAAAAATGACGCAGTTTTAATTTTATTAATTTTTATTTAAATGTTTCGGTTTCCTAATAGTAGAACAAAACTATTATTTTAAGAATATTTGTAAAAAAAGTTACACCTTGTCCTAAATGGCAATTTTCGTTGAAACCTTTGGAGCCGTTTTCAAGAAAATGGCATTTAAGCGCTACTGTACATGAGAAATTTGAAGCTCCTTTTCACAGAAACGTTTTGAGTTTTCGAAAAACTTCACTTGAAGTAATTTGAAACACTTACACTAAAAAATCAGTAGTATTTATAAATTGCTGGAAATGTGCATTTTAACGGTATGACAGAACTTAAAAAAAATTGCATTTGTGTAATTTTTGAAAAAACAAAAAACAATCCCCCAAATTAACTTTACGCCATGTTAGAGTGCAATTAGCACTATCCGTTCGAAAGGTTTGAACAAAAAATGTTGAGCCATTTTTGAGAAAATGGCGTTTGAACGTTTCTGAAAATGCGGAATTTTGAGCTATTTTTTAATGAAAACAATTCAATGTTCGAGAAACTTTATTGACACTATTTAAATCACATGTACTCATTAATATTATAATGTGAACAAATAGCCACTAATGAAAATATTAATGACTTGAGAGACAAGTCAAGAAATTAAATTTTTGTAATTTTTGAAAAATCAAAAGAATTGGCGTCTATGTCATCTCATAGAGTACATTAGTCACTATACGTTCTAAAAGTTTAAAGAAAAAATTGGAGCCGTTTTTGAGAAAATCTACATTTTGAATTTTTTAAAAATTGCACTATTGCACGCAATATTACGCGAAAACTACTAAAATGTTTAAAAAGTGTATATGACCAAAATGAAAGAATACACTTTGGACAAAAAATTGTGTAGAAGGAAAAATATCTATCTTCAATTTTGGAGTTCCAGGAAGACGCCGAGAAAATTTCAAACTTTTGCAATTTTCGAAACTTCAGAGTTAACCGTGAAAATGGGAACTATGCCACTTTAATAAGTGTATTTTACTCTATTCTTACAAGAATTTAAAGAAAACCTTTGAAGTCGTTTTTGAGAAAATTTTGAAAATGTCCGGGGAGGCTTCATGTAATGTACCCCCAAAATTTGAAGAAAGTTTTTCAAATTCGCGGCGCCTCGAGTGGACGCAGATTGAACGGGGAATATCTATTTTGGAAGAAATTGCAGGTGTGGTTTAGGCACAGACGGACGGACCAACGCCCGATCAGACGGACAGCCATTTTGAAAAAAACACATTTTCGATATCGGAGGATCCCGAAACGTGTATTTCCGTTAAAATCTCGAAATCGATTTTCCGCAGCATTACATAACTTTCCCTACATTACGTATATTACTCCGTATATAAGTACGTATACGGGAAAGTAAATATGTGTGTTAGAGAGAGGCTTTCAGTATCGTAACTATTGGCATAAATAAATACGGTACAGCGACTGCGTGATGTAACTGTAAAGCAAAGCTCATAATGACTTAACAACGTGGACCAGAGTTTGAGACTCGACACTGAGTGGCGAAAAAAATTCTGCTTGGAAACAGGTTGCAAGGTTCATGAAGTAATATAAAATTGCGGAACTTTCACATTTAAGGCGAAAAAGTACGTGCTGTTATATCTCTACAATTTTCTTTTATTAAAAGAATTATATTGCAGTTCCAATAAAATTTAAAGACAGTCAACATTTTATTTTAAAATAGGTACAAAATGTTAATGTGCTCTAAGTGATTAACATTTTGTAGCTATTTTGAAATAAAATGTCGACTATCTTTAAAATTTATTGGAACTGCAGTATAATTCTTTTAATGAACTCTTAAAACAGACAGCCTTTAACCAACTTATTATAGTTTCTTTTATGTTAGCCCAAAACTATCTTTCATAATTTTACAGTATCAAATAATCATTTTATAGCCCTATAATTGTGTATTTTATCATTTTGTGCTTGTACTTGGTGTGTCGGCCTGTGATCGGACCATGACCTATCAGCAGTGTCACTGCCTCGCGTCCATGGGTTAAGGGGGTACGTGCGGTTAGCACGAAGACATCCCCACGCCGTATTCCGGCCTTCTCAACCTGAGAAGGGAATTTTTTCATCGTCACATAGCAACATATACTGGGACATTGCAAGGAAACGCACACTATAATCTTGCCCGACCGGAAATAGAACCCGGGGTCGCTCTATGGAAAGCGAGCACGCTGATCAATGAGCTAAACCGCCAGGGAGTATTTTATCATTAGCATCTGAAAATCCTTAATCGTACTCCTCATGAACATGCATGTTCCGGCAAGAGACGATATTACATTAATAAACCATATTTTTTCGTCTCAAAATATTTTCTAATAAAATATTATAATCAGACGCACGTGTTAAAATATAAATATTTTCTTGAGATCAAATATTTGTAACTGTGAAAAATGATATCTTCTTTCGCATTGTTTCTCCCGTGTTTCATTTTCACTAATGTAACACAATATTGGGGCCATCTAAAGGTAGCAGCGTCCGAAAACCATACACAACCAAACAAAAAAATTAAAAGTTTTATATATATATAAAAATTAAAATATTTCCCAATTTTAGGCTCTTGTGGATTTCTCAACATTATGGGTGCTGATTGCATTACAGGAAGCAGCGCTATTCTACAAAATACAACTTTGCATTTTGGAAGTAATCGAAAAATTCATCTAAAATTACAGCTGTAAAAATTAAAAAAGAGTAACATATGATCTTATGGGCTAACAGACCTCCCTAAAGCTCAATAACCTCAGAAAAAATACGATTTTCTTCCCAAAATTGAAGGTTAATTTTTGCAATTAATTTACATGTACTTGCCTCAAGTTCTTTTTGATTGATCTTCACGATTTTGGGGGGATTTTATTCCATCTCGGATGCATTTAAATCAAAAAGGCACGCGCCTGGGCAAGATTTCTCCCAAGGAGGGTTTATAATCGTGAACTAGAGTTTTGCACCAAAATTAAACTAGTTGTATTACAAATGTCTCAGACTTTCTCCTGCTTGTTAGAGTTCTCATCACTTTAGTCTGGGTTAGCATTTCGGTTTTGCACCATCCGCACCCTAACTGCCATCTATTGCCGTCTAAAGGACATTTTTTCACATTTTCTCAATTTTTTAGTCGTCTAATAATAGAATTGAAATATGGCTTAAAGAATATAACAAGAGTAAAATAGTCATATTAGCAAATATTCATTTACAAATTTGGAGCCCTCTTTGAGAAAATGTCATGTGAGTGTTTCTGAAAATTCACAATATTGAGCTCATTTTCACAGAAAAGTATTGAGTTTTCTATCAACTTAATAGGAACACATTTGAAGCACATGTGTTCAAAAATGCAATAGTGAATAGAAAATGGCCGCAATGTAAATATTAACAACGGGAAAAATATTTAAAATATACATTTGTGTAATTTTTTAAATCTAAAAATAAAGGAAAAATTGTGTTAGTGTCATTTTATTCAGTGCATTTAGCACTATCCGTACAAAACGTTTTAGGAAAAAATTGGAGCCGTTCATGAGAAGGTGGTCAAGGATTTCTGAAAATGCGGAATTTTAAGCTCATTTTCACAGAATAGTGTTGAGTTTTCAAGAAACTTTGAGACATCATTGGAAGACCGTGGTATATTAACGACGTAAGAGATATTTCAAAAGTAATAATTTGTGAAAAACAAACAAACAAAAGAATATAGCAAATTTGCGTTTATGTGATTTGATTCAACGCATGTAGCACTACTCCTACAAAAAAGGCATTAACGAACGACTAACGATTGTTCTTTTCGCTTTCGGATATTTATTCTTTTAATATTTAATATATTATTGTAGTCTTGATCAATTTTCCAATCAGCTTTCACTGAGAAAATGCAGAGAACCCCGTTTTGCTTTTGGGCATAAATGTAGCTGCACTGTTTGTGAATATTTTCTCTGCGGAATGTTAGTGGGGAATATAATTGTTTCATGAATAGTACAATCAAAGAATCCTTCTCCTTGTTCTCCGAATATAAAGGTCGATTGCTTCACGATTAACACAATAACTGCTAAGGACCTAAGCATTTGACCCTACTCAGTTGCAACTAATTTTTTTTACATGAGAGCGAATACTTTTGTTACCAAAATTTTACCAAAACGCTCTTTGCTAACTTTATTTCCAATTCCAATTAGTAAAGTAAAATTCGAAGGGTAAGCAATCCAGAGATCAAGAATACGTGCACATATTACACACCTCTCTTTATAATTGTTCTTTGACGACAAAAAAACAATAATATTTTATTTTTATTTTTAGGCCGTTTTATAGTCCTATTCTTATTATCGTAATGATTTGTCACTGCCTTCCAAACAAGCATTCTAAATCAAAATTCCACAGGCTTATACAGGGTTCCCGTGAGAGACCTATTGTGCCATTTTCTCTTATGATTTCTGATATGAAATCAGTCTGTTTGAGGAATTTGTGGATCCCACACTTAAATGCCGTTTGGCTCTTCGCCAAAGTCAAAGGAGTGCATAACTTTTCTCCAGATCGTTTGCCTGCGGGCAACGTGGCCTCCCTAAACAGGGCGTTAACGCAGGACCCTGCCCGCCCCGGCGCGCACCTCGCAGCGCGGCAGTCCAGATGACGCCACCGGCGTTTGCTCAGATCTCTCGGTCAGCGCGTTTCCATTGCTGTTAGGTATTAGGCGCATATTACAGAATTTCTATTTCTTCGGGTTCTTTTCTAGCCGGCAGCCGGGTACCCTATACGACCCGATGGGACGCACATTCGGCCATACATTTGACACCCTTGCGGGCTCCTCTGCTCTGACGTCAGCAGAGTTCCGGCTAGGCCTCCGCGACAACACTTTGATGAGAGAGAAGGGGACAAACCACCATGCCCCAGACGGGGACTCGTACCCATGATCGTTCGAACCGAAACTCATAGTCGGTGCACGCTCTTAGCCACTTTGGCCTTCCAGGTCCACTTAGAAATATATGAAAGAGTAAAATACGTGATATTGATGATGTCAGGTTAGGCGATGTCTAGTCATGACAAATAATTGCTCGTAATTCAATAGTAGTATTTTTAATTTTAAATCATACAAAATAGTACAATTGTGTTCAATTTTAATTCGTGGAGTAATATTTAATGTTAAATGGGAATAATATTTTATAAGTATAGTTTACTTACGAAAACACTTATAATGTGCTTATTTCAATATCCTCCTTTTTTTCTTCATCTCGAATCCGTAATTTTCATTTCACTCATTCTAGGAGCATCACCTCCCTCTGGACACCGCCCACTTTCACAACTAACACCATCCCCCCAAAGAGAAGTCAAAACTAATACACGCTTTTTCTCCAAATCGTTCGCCCGAGCGTTTTGGTCGTGGCGGTCGTTTTGCCTCGCGAGACCGGGCGTTAACGTGGACCTTCGTCAGGGCCCAAGGGAACACTCTCGGTGTGCCAGGCCTTTTGGGGCGGCGCTGTACCACGCCGGCCTCATCGCCGATCGGCGGGCGTCGGTAATATATAGATAAAAAGTGAAATTACATAGCAGCTAATGATAATGGTGACGCCGGCCGGGCCGCGCGCCGCAACCACGTAATTTATGTCAAATAAATCACGGCTCGATGGGCCAGCGCCGAGGCGGCGGCCGCCGTGTTATTACCCGAAAACGCTACCGGGATACACAAAAGGAGGAGCGGAGCGGCGCGGAGTGCGGAGGGAGGGGCGGGGCGGGGCAAGGTGGGGAGGGACAGGGCGAGGGGCACGTCACGTGCCTCGTTATAGCGGGGGCGGGCGCGGACGGGCGGGAATGCAGTCTCGCTCACGCCTCCGCCCCCGCCCTTGCACGCCCACTGCCTTCGCCCGCGCGGGCGAGGGCCCCTCGGGCGTTTGCACGCGCCTGCAACAATGCGCTACAACTGCGCGGATTGCTGCTTTCGCGTCCCTCCGGACTGGTCCCGCTCCCTACCCGCTCCATCCGCGTGTCATCTCCGCCCCATCCCCGCCCTAGTCCCCAACCCACCCCGCCCACCCCCACTCACCAGCCCCATCCCCGCCGCCCCATTTCAGCCCTATGCCCAGCCCTCATTCCCGCCCCATTCACGCTTCATTCACGCCCATATCCCACCCCATTCTGCACCATTCCGCCCCATTCCCGACTCATTCCCGTCCCATTCTTGCCCCATTTCCACCCCATTCCCCGCACCATTCCGCGCTCCATTCCCGCTCCATTCCTGCCTCAATCCGCCTCAGCCCTCGCCTCAATCCGCGTCCCGATCTCCACCCCATTCTCGTCCCATCCCAGCCCATCTACGCCTCTACCAACACCGCCCACCCACACCGCCCCATCTTCACCCCATCCTTACCCCATCTACGCCGCATCCCCACCGCCCATGTACGCCACCAACCCCGCCCCCAACTCTATCACCCCGACCCATCCCCATCATACACATCCGGTCATTGTTCTCATCCCCGCCTGTCCCTCCAGTCCCTCTGCCCGCACCCCTAACCCCAGACCGTATCCCCGTCCCACCATCGCCTATCGGCGTGCGCCGGCTCCGGCTCGCCAGATGAGCATTTCTAAATGAGTAGAATTGCTTAGGGAGACGTTTGCACTCATCTGCCAACATTGCGATGTTGTAGATATATCTGCAGGAAATTTGCTTCTCATTTTGGTTGGCCGTGACTGATCTAATCCTGGCGTTCCCGAAATCTTTTTACAGTAACGTGTGGTTCTGGAGACACACCCTGTAAAAGTGTAATTATTGAAAAGACTTCCGTACTCGAGGTACAGAGTGTAGCAAACTTGCAAGAAGTTTTACGTGTATACTCCGTATTCTCAATGACTTTAAGCCATTTGCCAAATTTTGTAATGACATTTTTTAAACTGGAAAAATGTTTGAAAATCGATGGGCCCGCATCCACTCCTAAACTTTCCTAGACTTGTGTCAGATGTGGCTGACAAGATGGCAAGATAAGTTGCTTTGGTAATTGATTGATCGAACCTGAAACAGTTCGGTGTGGTAGATACAACTATTAGATTTTTTTCCGCGAGGGCGCCGTACTGTCCATTCCTCTCATCGCTAGATCTCGACAAAGAAAACCTTGTTCATCGCGTTCGTAGCCATTGTATAGTCTAAGTTCTTTACTTGCGATGTAATTATCAATAGGTAATATCACAAGTGCTTTGTCGATAAATTCCCCAGACTTGCGAAGCAAGAAGAGGATTTGTCTCAGAAATTTCCGAAGACAAGTGGTATTTAATACGACTATTCCACGAATTAAATTACGTCCATCACAGTTCCAAAATGCGTTAAATATTGGAAATAACTAAAAGCATGTTAAAATAAAAGAAGGTTATGTTATATTTTTTGAACTGTGTCTTTCTTCTTTCAGATTTTGAAGCTGTAATTTGTTCTTTCATAACGATCTGGAAGTACCAAATGAGAAGTGCTCTAATTTGGACTCAGGAAATACATTCCATTTTAGAGGTTGGGAAAATGAAAAAGTATTCTTAATTATGCCAATTCATTCAAATAATTTAAAATATGCCTTTATCAATGATTTTGTACACTTTGGAATTCATGTTCCGTGTATTTATAATGTGATGACTGATGAATAATAGCGTTCCTATGTTTACAAACAGTAGGCTTCTTGAGAAAGAAGAAAGCTGCGTACTTCATTTATTCTTCCATCATTTGCAATGGAAGGAAAAATTAATTTAGACAAACTTTATGAAAGGTAATGATAAATATCGTTATCTTATTTATGACGTATGAACATATGAATTTATATCGTTCATACAAAATACCACAACACTATAGTGTTTGAAGAGTAGCACTAAGCAGAAGTTCATCATAATCTTAAAAGTTTAATAAAATCAACTCCTAATTCTTAGGCGACATATATTTAACTTATCGTTACCAAATTCATTATTTAACAGAGGACACGAAAATTATCTGGAATAAAATAACATTTATAAAAATACGAATATTATTCGTATTATCGAAAAATTAAAAAATGAGAATCATACTAGCATGGTCACTATTTTGAATGATAATGAACGATGAAAGTGGTAATTAAATGAGACAAAACGCTGCTGGCTACGGACGTATATTCTGTACCCCGCAGTCATCTCCTAACACGAGGAAAAATTAATGGCCGCCCCATTTCAGGAGGAAGAGGAGGGAGAATTTAATCCCAGTCGGATCATTAGTTTCCAAACTTGTAGGTTCTGCACACCGGCTGACTGCCATCTGCATAACTACTATCCACATGTTTCCATGTACCTAAAGTTGTCGGCATAAATCACATAAAATTAACATTTCCAGTGTAGAAGTGAACTTTGCTGGTAGCAGATTTCATATAAATCTTCAAGAAGAATTTAATAAATGCGCGTTATATATCTGAAAACGTGTGACTAGCGTTAATGATAAATTACAGCAGTTCTTGTGCACTTTGTAGACGTACTTGACCACTTTTCGATTTTATCCATGGCTGCGAGAACAAAACCGTTAATTATTTTAGAACGTGTCTACTAGTCCCTATTTATCAGTGTTACCGTTTTAAGAAGATAATTATTAAAAGATATTACTAACCAATGGAAAAATAGAACAATGTATAACAAATATGTTACCGTGTTATTCCTCATTACGATTTTTTGTTCGAGGACTTACTTGTGTCTGAGAGTCAAAACAAAAACATTGCGAGTGAAATCAGTGAATCAAAGTGTGCTTGTACAGCTACTGTGTCACAGCCCCAAGTTTGTTCTTATAATTATATTATTATTATACATTTATTTACGGTAATAAGCTAAAATTGATAGAGATCGTAGCAGCTACAAGGTAGCAAAATGTCCTAGTTGGAATTGTATAATTCCCGGGGAAAAACAATAACTTTTATGAAGTTTTACTTTCCGTTTTGAAAAAAAAACATAGCGTCAAATGAAGAGTAAACAATTGGCAGGACCAAACATATTTAAGAGCAAATTATGCTCTTAACCAGCTCCTACCTTCTGTAACATAATGCTGCCAATCTTACTATATTAGGAATCTCGTTCAATCCATTAACTTTCTCCAAGGAGGCCAACTGAGGACCATAATTGTTTTTTGAACGTGCTTGGTCTCTCATTGTGCACACCTGACATTTAGTTATACTATTTGACGGTAATAATTACATGCAAACAGTGCGAACAAGCTCTTCAGGCAAGTCTCTTGATAACGTATTTCTTTCTTTTATCAGTGCATAAATAGCTCCCAGGTCCTTTGGAGAGTAATTAAGTGTTTGAAATAGAGTTGTCTCACAGAGTAATGCATTTTCACGTTTGAAACTGGTTTATTACAGAAACGTCTTAGTTCCTCTAGTGTCTAAGTCAAGGATCTCACCTCTAGCTGTTGTCTGTATGGACTATTTAATGAAAGCCTTTATTATTTATTATTAAATGTGAATAAATCAGAGTTAAGTAATATTTTTCACCAGATGAAAAAAATAATTGACTCGAAATCAGTAGCGACCGTAGCGATTCACACAGGTAGTAACATCAGGCATTCGTGAGGGAGCGACCAGTAACCCCCACCTCAATTTTTCCATTCATTGAATTTTCACAATCGTGCAAAATGTTTAGGGCAAATGTGTTTTTTTTTTGACCCCCAACCAGGTGCAGCTGATTGGGGGTCAAAATATCAATTTTCTGTTTTTGTATGTATCTTGATTCCTAGATCCTAAGGAGTACGAGGGTACTTTTTATTTCGCTAAAATCCCATTAAAAGTGTTTTTTTATGTACATTTGTGAATTACTGCACTTCAGTAACCACTCCCCCTTCTTAGGTTGAAGTTTTTAAAACAAGAATTTGACTGTATTTACTTCTTATATTTGTGAGATCGTTTACATTTTGAGAAATTATTTCGAATGTTGATGATGCTGTAATAGTCCATGTAATAAGGAAATATTGGTTTTCTCCTATTTTGGGTTTCGTTGTGGTTATTGTTTTGTGTTCTGGTTAGAGGAACGAATTTTAAAGGTTGTATTTTCCGTGTTGGGGATTCGTGCTTTTTGTTAAAAATGCCACGTAATAAGAAGTTTGGGTGCAGAACGACTCATGGAAATCAGTTTTCAAAGAAAAAACTCTAAAAATTATGGGAACATTCCCATTAAATGGTAATGGTCAGGCCATGCCATTACCGGTGATTGCTAAGTGCAGAGAGTGAGTTCTTCTGAAAAGAAATTTTCAGAATTTGTATGAAAAACTCCAATCAGAAAATGATCAAGTTGAAGGTATATTGAAAACTAGATTTGTTTTAATTGGTGTGGAACTTTTGTCAAATGCAGTTAATACTTTTGCAAAGTGCAAACACTGTGACTGAAAATTGTTTGAGTGTTGTAAAAATAATGAGCAAAAGAAAGGGTTTAGCTTGTACATTACAAACTGTGTATAGTAACTGCAAAAAAGCTTTACCTTTTGAAACCACCAAATCATTAGATAAATGGTTTGAAGTTAACCTACAGTAAGATATATTTATAGACTGCTCTGCCTTGGAAACGGGAGTGACGGAGGTAAAGTGTTGTAAGGTGTTAAGAATTTGCCTAACCCTTCCATAAAATTAAATTGAAGTAGTGAAATATATTGGAGGAAGTGTTGAAACATGTGCTGAAGAAGCAATGAAAGAATCAGCAGTAGAAGCGTTGAAGACAACGAATCAGATAATGTTGCTGTTGCTGTCGATGGAAGTTATCAGAAAAGGGGCCACAAGAGTCTCAACGGGAGTTTGTCACAGCAACCATTGTTGATACTGGCAAAGAAATAGATGTGGACATACTAACCAAATATTGCTATAGTTGTAAGAAAATAAAGGACAGTGCCAATAATAAAGAAAATTGTGCTATAAATTTTAGTGGCTCTTCAGTGGAATAGAGGTAGCAGATGTGAATATTTTCAGGAGCTTCATCGAAAAGAAAGGTGTGCAATATACTGAGTGCCTTGGTGACGATGACAGCAAAGCTTATAACGCTATTGTGAAGCCAAACCCTATGGCAATATTAACATTTTTGTAAATTGGAATGCGTGGGGCACGTTTACAAGAGAATGGAAACAAGATTGAGACGCATCGTTCAAGAAATGAAGGCGCAAAAAGCTTTCCAGATGGAAAACTTATAGGAGGAAAACACCGATTAACAGGTGATGAGATAAAAAACTGCAAGATTACAATAGCAATGCCATTAGAAGCAATACAGATAATTTGATATCAATGAGGAAAGCAGTGTGGGGAAACTTGGTTCCACAAAGCATCAACAGATGAAAAACCTATGCATACATTACGCTAAGGAAATTCATGGTATTAATATATAATTCTGAAAGGTACAAACACCACGACCTGCCTCAAAATGTATAGAAAGTAAACAACGTGTATCAGGATCTTGCAAGACCTGATTTATTAAGGAAGTGTATACACGGAAAAACTCAGAATTTTACTGAATCATTCAATACATTTTATTTGGAATAGGTACCAAAAGGAATCTTTGTAGCATTTAGGACATTAAAGATAGGAGTCTTGGATCCAGTTCTAACATTTAATAAAGGAAATATGTGAGGGGTTGAAAGTTTTGCAGAATTTGGGAATATGTGCAGGCTATAACACAGCAAAACATTTGAAGCAATGGACTATGACTTTTCATGTCAGTGATTTATTGGCATTTGTTATCCTTAAGAACAGAGGAAAAGAAAAAGAATGACTCCTGATGATGA
>JAHLJT010009355.1:55924476-55947243 GCA_031308135.1 Acheta domesticus | reverse complement strand
TGTTATATCTCTACAATTTTCTTTTATTAAAATAATTATATTGCAGTTCCAATAAAATTTAAAGTCAACATTTTATTGTAAAATAGGTATTAAAATGTAATGTGCTCTAAGTGATTAACATTTTGTAGTTATTTTGAAATAAAATGTCGACTATCTTTAAAATTTATTGGAACTGCAGTATAATTCTTTTAATGAACTCTTAAAACAGACAGCCTTTAACAACTTATTATAGTTTCTTTATTTAGCCAAAAACTATCTTTCATAATTTTACAGTATCAAAATAATCATTTATAGCCTATAATTGTGTATTTTATCATTTGTGCTGTAGTTGGTGTGTCGGCCTGTGATCGGTCATGGCCTATCAGCAGTGTCACTGCCTCGCGTCCATGGGTTAAGGGGGTACGTGCGGTTAGCACGAAGACATCCCATGCCGTATTCCGGCCTTCTCAACCTGAGAAGGGAATTTTTCATAGTCACATAGCAAAGTATACTGGGACATTGCAAGGAAACGCACACTATAATCTTGCCCGACCGGAAATAGAACCCGGGGTCGCTCCATGGAAAGCGAGCACGCTGATCAATGAGCTTAAACCGCCAGGGCGTATTTTATCATTAGTATCTGAAAATCCTTAATCGTACTCCTCATGAACATGCATGTTCGGGCAAGAGACGATATTACATTAATAAACCATATTTTTCGTCTCAATATATTTTCTAATAAAATATTATAATCCGACGCACGTGTTAAATAATAAATATTTTCTTGAGATCAAATATTTGTAACTGTGAAAAATGATATCTCTTTCGCATTGTTTCTCCCGTGTTTCATTTTCACTAATGTAACACAAAATTGGGGCCATTTAAAGGTAGCAGCGTCCGAAAACCATACACAACCAAACAAAAAAATTTAAAAGTTAATATATATAAAAATTAAAATATTTCCCAATTTTAGGCTCTTGTGGATTTCTCAACATCATGGGTGCTGATAGCATTACAGGAAGCAGCGCTATTCTACAAAATACAACTTCGCATTTTTGGAAGTAATCGAAAAATGCATCTAAAATTACAGCTGTAAAAATAAAAAAGAGTAACATATGATCTTATGGGCTAACAGACCTCCCTAAAGCTCAAGAACCTCAGAAAAAATACGATTTCTTCCCAAAATTGAAGGTTAATTTTTGCAATTAATTTACATGTACTTGCCTCAAGTTCCTTTTGATTGATCTTCACGATTTTGGGGGGGATTTTATCCATCTCGGATGCATTTAAACAAAAAGGCACGCGCCTGGGCAGGATTTGTCCCAAGGAGGGTTTATAATCATGAACTAGATTTTGCACCAAAATTAAACTAGTTGTATTAAAATGTCTCAGGACCTTTTCCTGCTTGTTAGAGTTTCTCATCACTTTAGTCTGGGTTAGCATTTCGGTTTTGCACCATCGCACCCTAACTGCCATCTATGCCGTCTAAAGGACATTTTTTCACATTTCTCAATTTTTTAGTCGTCTAATAATAGAATTGAAATAAATTAATTAAAGAATATAACAAGAGTAAAATAGTCATATTAGCAAATATTCATTTACAAATTTGGAACCCTCCTTGAGAAAATGTCATGTGAGTGTTTCTGAAAATGCACAATATTGAGCTCATTTTCAACAGAAAGTATTGAGTTTTCTATCAACTTAATTGGAAACACATTTGAAGCACTGTGTTCAAAAAATGCAATAGTGAATAGAAAATGGCCGCAATGTAAATATTAACAACGGGAAAAATATTTAAAATATACATTACGCTTGTGTTAAATTTTAAATCTAAAAAATAAAGGAAAATTGTGTTAGTGTCATTTTATTCAGTGCATTTAGCACTATCCGTACAAAACGTTTAAGGAAAAAAATTGGAGCCGTTCATGAGATGGTCAAGGATTTCTGAAAATGCGGAATTTTTAGCTCATTTTTACAGAATAGTATTGAGTTTTCAAGAAACTTTGAGACTCATTGAAGACCGTGGTGTATTAACGACGTAAGAGATATTTCAAAAAGTAATCATTTGTGAAAAACAAAACAAACAAAAGAATATAGCAAATTTGCGTTTATGTGATTTGATTCAACGCATGTAGCATACTCCTACAAAAAAGGCATTAACAACGACTAACGAATGTTCTTTTCGCTTCGGATATTTATTCTTTTAATATTTAATATATTATTGTAGTCTTGATCAATTTTCCAATCAGCTTTCACTGAGAAAATGCAGAGAACCCGTAGTTTTGCTTTTGGGCATAAATGTAGCTGCACTATTTGTGAATATTTTCTCTGCGAATGTTAGTGGGGGAATATAATTGTTTCATGAATAGTACAATCAAAGAATCCTTCTCCTTGTTCTCCGAATATAAAGGTCGATTGCTTCACGAATAACACAATAACTGCTAAGGACCTAAGCATTTGACCCTACTCAGTTGCAACTAATTTTTATTACATGAGAGCGAATACTTTTTGTTACCAAATTTTACCAAAACGCTCTTTGCTAACTTTATTTCCAATTCCAATTAGTAAATTAAAATTCGAAGGGTAAGCAATCCAGAGATCAAGAATACGTGCACATATACACACCTCTCTTTATAATTGTTCTTTGACGACAAAACAAATAATAATTTTATTTTCATTTTAGGCCGTTTATAGTCCTATTCTTATTATCGTAATGATTTGTCACTGCCTTCCAAACAAGCATTCTAAATCAAACTTCCACAGGCTTATACAGGGTTCCCGTGAGAGACCTATTGTGCCACTTTCTCTTTGATTTCTGATATGAAATCAGTTCTGTTTCAGTAATTTGTGGAATCCCACACTTAAATGTCGTTTGGCTCTTCGTCCGTTTCGCGGAGAATGTTTAAGGGTAACAAATGGCCCAGGTAAACCTTTTCGGGTAGCGTAGGGTCGTGGCATGTTTGTTACAACTATCTGTTAATTGGAGGAGGTTCATCCTGTTGGGATCATTGTGAGGATCAAGAAGTTTCTGGTTCGAGTCCAGCATTGGTGTTTGCATTGTATACATGATGTGAATAATGTAATCGCATCATCCCTGTTACCACATTGAATTGTAGAGTACAGTGAATTGTACAGTCTATCTTCATTTCACTTACAATGAGTATTTATACATCTCCCTTTTCAGGAAAAACTAAAGTGGCTCCTACAAGGCATTTATAACTTCCTTAAGTAACATAAAGGAAGATATTTGCAAACCCATACATGCACTTCATGAATATTATCTCTTTCTCTCAAAATATTCTACATCTGATGAGGTAGTAAATACAGAAAATTAAAACGCTGTCCATCGATTAATAAATGCATCATTGTAAGAGGTTTAATTTCTTTAACAAATCACTAACAGGTAGTAAATTACTAAGAGAAAACATTTACCAACTACTTTTCAATACTTTTCCCTTGTGTTCTTTTTATGTTCACCGGTCCCTTTTTCATAGAACGCTGAAGGAGCTGCATTCTGACAGTTCCCTCTAGACTTTCTCATCTCCCTACAGCAGGGCGGTATCGCCCACGTTCACAACCAACGACGAAGCCCAGTAAACCAGCTGCATGGGCCAAGTCAAGGATTGCATAACTTTCTCCAGATCGTTTGCCTGCGGGCAACGTGGCCTCCCTAAACAGGGCGTTAACGCAGGCCCTGCCCGCCCCGGCGCGCACACGCAGCGCGGGCAGTCCAGATGACGCCACGGCGTTTGCTCAGATCTCTCGTCAGCGCGTTTCCATTGCTGTTAGGTATTAGGCGCATATTACAGAATTTCTATTTCTTCGGGTTCTTTTCTAGCCGGCAGCCGGGTACCCTATACGACCCGATGGGGACGCATATTCGGCCATACATTTGATACCTTTGCGGGCTCCTCTGCTCTGACGTCAGCAGAGTTCCGGCTAGGCCCTCCGCGACAACACTTTGATGAGAGAGAAGGGACAAACCACCATGCCCCAGACGGGGACTCGAACCCCATGATCGTTCGACCCGAAACTCATAGTCGGTGCACGCTCTTAGCCACTTTGGCCTTCCAGGTCCACTTAGAAAATATATGAAAGAGTAAAAATACGTGATATTGAATGATGTCAGGTTAGGCGATGTCTAGTCATGACAAATAATTGCCGTAATTCAATACGTAGTATTTTTAATTTCAAATCATACAAAATAGTACGATTGTGTTCAATTTTAATTCGTGGAGTACTATTAATGTTAAATGGGAATAATATTTATAAGTATTATTACTTACGAAAACACTTATAATGTGCTTTTCAATATCCTCCTTTTTTCTTCTCTCGAATCCGTAATTTTCATTTCACCCATTCCAGGAGCATCACCTCCTCTGGACACCGCCCACTTTCACAACTAACACCATACTCCCAAAGAGAAGTCAAAACTAATACACGCTTTTTCTCCAAATCGTTCGCCGGCGGTCGTTTCGCCTCGCGAGACGGGCGTTAACGTGGACCTTCGTCAGGGTCCAAGGGAAACGCTCCGGTGTGCAGGCCCTTCTTTGGACGGCGCTGTACCACGCCGGCCTCATCGCCGATCGGCGGGCGTCGGTAATATATAGATAAAAGTGAAATTACATAGCAGCTAATGATAATGGTGACGCCGGCCGGGCCGCGCGCCGCAACCACGTAATTTATGTCAAATAAATCACGGCTCGATGGCCAGCGCCGAGGGCGGCGGCCGCCGTGTTATTACCCGAAAACGCTACCGGATACACAAAAGGAGGAGCGGAGCGGCGCGGAGTGCGGAGGGAAGGGGCGGGGCGGGGCAAGGCGGGAGGGACAGGGCGAGGGGCACGTCACGTGCCTCGTTATAGCGGGGGCGGGCGCGGACGGGCGGGAATGCAGTCTCGCTCACGCCTCCGCCCCCGCCTTGCACGCCCACTGCCTTCGCCGCGCGGGCGAGCCCCTCGGGCGTTTGCACGCGCCTGCAACAATGCGCTACAACTGCGCGGATTGCTGTTTTCGCGTCCCTCCGGACTGGTCCCGCTCCCTACCCGCTCCATCCGCGTGTCATCTCCGCCCCATCCCCGCCCTATCCCCAACCCACCCCGCCCCCCCATTCCCGCCCCATCCCGCCCCCCCCCATTTCAGCCCTATGTTCCAGCCCTCATTCCCGCCCCATTCCCGCCCCATTCCCGCCCCATTCCCGCCACATTCCCGCCACATTCCCGCCCCATTCCCGCTCCATTCCCACCCCATTCCCACCCCATTCCCGCCCCCATCCCCGCCCCCCCCCATTTCAGCCCTATGCCCAGCCCTCATTCCCGCCCCATTCCCGCGCCCCATTCCCGCCACATTCCGCCACATTCCCGCCCCCATTCCCGCCCCATTCCCGCCCCATTCCCGCCCCATTCCCGCCCCATTCCCGCCCCATTCCCGCCCCATTCCGGCCCCATTCCCGCCCCCATTCCCACCCCATTCCCGCCCCATTCCCGCCCCATTCCCGCCCCATTCCCGCCCCATTCCCGCCCCATTCCCGCCCCATTCCGCCCCATTCCGGCCCATTCCCGCCCCATTCCCGCCCCATTCCCGCCCCATTCCCGCCACATTCCCGCTCCATTCCGCTCCATTCCCGCCCCATTCTCGCTCCATTCCCACCCATTCCCGCCCCATTCCCGCCCCATTCCCCCCATTCCCGCCCCATTCACGCCCCATTCCCGCCCCATTCCCGCTCCATTCCCGCTCCATTCCGGCCATTCCCGCCCCATTCCCGCCCCATTCCCGCCCCATTCCCCGCCCCATCCGGCCCCATTCCCGCCCCATTCCCACCCCATTCCGCCCCATTCCCGCCCCATTCCCACCCCATTCCCGCCCCATTCCCGCCCCATTCCCGCCCCATTCCCGCCCCATTCCCGCCCCATTCCGGCCCCATTCCCGCCCCATTCCGGCCTCATTCCCGCCCCATTCCCGCCCCATTCCCACCCCATTCCCGCCCCTTCACGCCCCATTCACGCCCCAATTCACGCCCCATTCCCGCCCCATTCCGGCCCCATTCCCGCCCCATTCCGGACCCCATTCCCGCCACCATTCCCACCCATTCCCGCCCCATTCCCGCTTCCATTCCCCGCCCATTCCCGCCCATTCCCGCCCCATTCCCGCCCCATTCCCGCCCCATTCCAGCCCCATTCCGGCCCCATTCCCGCCCCATTCCCACCCCCATTCCCGCCCCATCCCGCCACATTCCCGCTCCTTCCCGCTCCATTTCCCGCCCCATTCTCGCTCCATTCCCACCCATTTCCCGCCCTATTCCCGCCCCCATTCCCACCATTCCCGAACATTCCGGCCCCATTCCCGCCCCATTCCCGCCCCATTCCCCCATTCCCGCCCCATTCCCCCCCATGCCCGCCCCATTCCCGCCCCATTCCCGCCCATTCCGCTCCATTCCCGCCCCATTCCCGCCCCATTCCGGCCCATTCCCGCCCCATTCCCGCTCCATTCCCGCCCCATTCCCGCTCCATTCCCGCCCCATTCCCCCCATTCCCGCCCCATTCCCGCCCCCATTCCCGCCCCATCCCCGCTCCATTCCCGCTCCATTCCGCTCCATTCCCGCCCCATTCCCGCTCCATTCCCGCCCCATTCCCGCCCCATTCCCGCCCCATTCCCGCCCCATTCCCGCCCCATTCCCGCCCATTCCCGCCCCATTCCCGCCCCATTCCCGCTCCATTCCCGCCCCATTCCGGCCCCATTCCCCGCCCCATTCCCACCCCATTCCCGCCCCATTCCCGCCACATTCCCGCTCCATTCCCGCTCCATTCCCGCTCCATTCCCGCCCCATTCTCGCTCCATACCTGCGCAGTCCTCGCCTCAATCCGCGTCCCTATCTCCACCCATTCTCGTCCCCATCCCAGCCCATCTACGCATCTACCAACACCGCCCACCCACACCGCCCCATCTTCACCCCATCCTTGCCCCATGTTACGCCACCAACCCCGCCCCCAACTCTATCACCCGACCCATCCCCCTCATACACATCCGGTCATTGTTCTCACATCTGCCTGTCCCCTCCATTCCCGCCTCGCCCCAGTCTCTGCCCGCACCCCTAACCCCGACCGAATCCCTGTCCCTCTCGCCTATCGGCGTGCGCTGGCTTGCCGGATGAGCGTTTGTAATGAGTAGAATTGGCTTAGGGAGACGTTTGCAATCATCTGCAACATTGCGATGTTGTACATATATCTGCGGGAATTTGCTTCTCATTTTGGTTGGCCGTGACTGACCTAATCCTGGCGTTCCCGAAATCGTTTTACAGTACTTGTGGTTCGGAGAACTAACACACCCTGTAAAAGTGTAATTATTGAAAAGACTCCGTTACTTGAGGTACAGAGTGTAGCAAACTTGCAAGAAGTTTTACGAGTATACTCCGTATTCTCAATGACTTTAAGCCATTTGCCAAATTTTGTAATGACATTTTTTAAACTGGAAAATGTTTGAAAATCGATGGCCCGCATCCACTCCTAAACTTTCTAGCTTGTGTCAGATGTGCGGACAAGTTGGCAAGATAATTGCTTTGGTAAGTTATTTGATCGAACCTGAACTAGTTCGGTGTGGTAGATACAACTATTCGATTTTTTTCCGCGAGGGCGCCGGACTGTCCATTCCTCTCTCGCTAGATCTCGACATAAAAAACCTTGTTCATCGCGTTCGTAGCCATTGTATAGTTCTAAGTTCTTCACTTGCGATGTAATTATCATAGGTAATATCACAAGTGCTTTGTCGATAAATTCCCGACTTGCGAAGCAAGGAGAGGGCTTGTCTCAGAATTTCCGAAGACGAGTGGTATTTAATTCGACTATTCCACGAATTAAATTACGTCCATCACAGTTCCAAAATGCGTTAAATATTCGAAATAACTAAAAGCATGTTAAAATAAAAAAAGGTTATGTTATATTTTTTTGAGCTGTGTCCTTTCTTCTTTCAGATTTTTGAAGCTGTAATTTGTCTTTCATAACGATCTGGAAGTACCAATCAGAAGTGCTCTAATTTGGACTCAGGAAATACATCCATTTTTAGAGGTTGGGAAAATGAAAAGTATTCTTAATTATGCCAATTCATTCAAATAATTTAAAATATGCCTTTATCAATGATTTTGTACACTTTGGAATTCATTTTCCATGTATTTATAAGTGATAACTGATGCATAATAGCGTTCCTATATTTACAAACAGTAGGCTTCTTCAGAAAGAAGATAGCTGCGTACTCATTCATTCTTCCATCATTTGCAATGGAAGGAAAATTAATTTCAGACAAATTTATGAAAGGTAATGATACGTATCGTTATCTTATATATGACGTATGAACGATATGAATTTATATCGTTCATACACATACCACAACACATTATAGTGTTTTGAAGAGTAGCACTAACACTAAGCAGAAGTTCATCATAATCTAAAAAGTTTAATAAAATCAACTCCTAATTCTTAGGTGACATATATTTAACTTATCGTTACAAAATTCATTATTTAACAGAGGACACGAAAAATTATCTGGAATAAAGTAACATTTATAAACAATACGAATATTATTCGTATTATAGAAAAATTAAAAAATGAGAATCATACTGGCATGGTGACTATTTGAATGATAATGACGATGAAAGTGGTAATTAAATGAGACAAACGCTGCGGCCACGGACGTATATTCTCCCCCGCAGTCAGTCTCCTAACCACGAGGAAAATTAATGGCCCCGCCCCATTTCAGGGAGGAAGAGGAGGGAGAATTTAATTCCCTCGGATCATTAGTTTCCAAACTTGTAGGTTCTGCACACCGGCTGACTGCCATCTGCATAACTACTATCCACATGTTTCCATGTACCTAAAAGTTGTCGGCATAAATCACATAAATTAACATTTCCAGTGTAGAAGTGAACTTTGCTGGGTAGCAGATTTCATATAAATCTTCAAGAAGAATTTAATAAATGCGCGTTATATATCTGAAACGTGTGACTAGCGTTAATGATAAATTACAGCAGTTCTTGTGCAACTTTGTAGACGTACTTGACCACTTTTCGATTTTATCCATGGCTGCGAGAACAAACCGTTAATTATTTTAGACGTGTCTGCTAGTCCCTATTTATCAGTGTTCCCGTTTTAGAAGAGAATTATTAAAAGATATTACTAACCAATGGAAAATAGAACAATGTATAACAATATGTTACCGTGTTATTCCTCATTACGATTTTTTTGTTTCGAGGACTTACTTGTGTCTGAGAGTCAAACAAAAACATTGCGAGTGAATCAGTGAATCAAAGTGTGCTTTTACAGCTACTGTGTCACAGCCCCAAGTTTGTTCTTATAATAATAATATTATTATACATTTATTTACGGTAATAAGCTAAAATTGATAGAGATCGTAGCAGCTACAAGGTAGCAAAATGTCTAGTTGGAATCGGTATAATTCCCGGGAAAACAATAACTTTTATGAGTTTTACTTTCCGTTTTGAAAAAACATAGCGTCAAATGAAGAGTAAACAATTGCAGACCAAACATATTTAAGAGCAAATTATGCTCTTAACCAGCTCCTACCTTTCTGTAACATAATGCTGCAATCTTACTATATTAGGAATCTCGTTCAATCCATTAACTTTCTCCAAGGAGCCAACTGAGACCATAATTGTTTTTTGAACGTGCTTGGTCTCTCATTGTGCACCCTGACATTTAGTTATACTATTTGACGGTAATAATTACATGCAAACAGTGCGAACAAGCTCTTCAGCAAGTCTCTTGATAACGTATTTCTTTTCTTTTTATCAGTGCATAAATACTCCCAGGTCCTTTGCAGAGTAATTAAGTGTTTGAAATAGAGTTGTCTCACAGAGTAATGCATTTTCACGTTTGAAACTGGTTTATACAGAAACGTCTTAGTTCTCTAAGTGTCTAAGTCAAGGATCTCACCTCCAGCTGTTGTCTGTATGGACTATTTAGTGAAAGCCTTTATTATTTATTATTAAATGTGAATAATCAGATTTAAGTAATATTTTTCACCAGATGAAAAAATAATTGACTCGAAATCAGTAGCGACCGTAGCGATTCACACAGGTAGTGACATCAGGCATTCGTGAGGTAGCAACAGTAACCCCCACCTCAATTTTTCCATTCATTGAATTTTCACAATCGTGCAAAATGTTTAAGGGGACCAGGTACAGCTGATTGGGGTCAAAATATCAATTTTCTGTTTTTTATGTATCTTGATTCCCTAGATCCTAAGGAGTACGAGGGTACTTTTTATTTCGCTAAAATCCCATTAAAAGTGTTTTTTATGTACATTTGTGAATTACTGCACTTCTGTAACCACTCCTTCTTAGGTTGAAGTTTTTAAAACAAGAATTTGACTGTATTTGCTTTCTACATTTGTGAGATCGTTCACATTTTGAGAAATTATTTCGGATGTTGATTATGCTGTAATAGTCCATGGAATAAGGTTTTCTCCTATTGGGTTTCGTTGTGTTATTGTTTTGTGTTCTGGTTAGAGGGAACGAATTTTAAAGGTTGTATTTTCCGTGTTGGGGATTCGTGCTTCTGTTAAAAATGCCACGTAATAAGAAGTTTGGGTGCAGAACGACTCATGGAAACCAATTTTCAAAGAAGAAAACTCTAAAAACTATGGGCACATTCTCATTAAATGGTAGTGGTCAGGCCATGCCATTACCGGTGATTGCTAAAGTGCAGAGAGTGAGTTCTTCTGAAAAGAAATTTTCGAGTGCAAAATGTTTGTATGAAAGATTCCAATCAGAAAATGAGCAAGTTGAAGGTATATTGAAAACTAGATTTGTATTAATTGGTGTGGAACTTTTGTCAAATGCAGTTAATACTTTTGCAAAGTGCAAACACTGTGACTGAAAATTGTTTGAGTGTTGTAAAAATAATGAGCAAAAGAAAGGGTTTAGCTTGTACATTACAAACTATGTATAGTAACTGCAAAAAAGCTTTACCTTTTGAAAACACCAAATCATTAGATAAATGGTTTGAAGTTAACCTACAGTAAGATATATTTATAGACTGCTCTGCATTGGAAACGGGAGTGACGGAGGTAAAGTGTTGTCTGGTGTTATGAATTTGCCTAACCCTTCCACAAAATTAAATGAAGTAGTGAAATATATTGGAGGAAGTGTTGAAACATGTGCTGAAGAAGCAATGAAAGAATCAGCAGTAGAAGCGGTTGAAGACAACGAATCAGATAATGTTGCTGTTGCTGTCGATGGAAGTTATCAGAAAAGGGGCCGCAAGAGTCTCAACGGAGTTTGTCACAGCAACCATTGTTGATACTGGCAAAGAAATAGATGTGGACATACTAACCAAATCTTGCTATAGTTGTAAGAAAATAAAGGACAGTGACAATAATCAAGAAAATTGTGCTATAAATTTTAGTGGCTCTTCAGGTGGAATGGAGGAAGCAGATGTGAATATTTTCAGGAGCTTCATCGAAAAGAAAGGTGTACAATATACTGAGTGCCTTGGTGACGATGACAGCAAAGCTTATAACGCTATTGTGGAAGCCAAACCCTATGGCAATACTAACATTTGTAAATTGGAATGCGTGGAGCACGTTTACAAGAGAATGGAAACAAGATTGAGACGCATCGTTCAAGAAATGAAGCGCAAAAAGCTTCCTGATGGAAACTTAATAGGAGGAAAACGCCGATTAACAGGTGATGAGATAAAAAAACTGCAAGATTACAATAGCAATGCCATTAGAAGCAATACAGATAATTTGGAATCAATGAGGAAAGCAGTGTGGGGAAACTTGGTTCCACAAAGCATAAACAGATGAAAAACCTATGCATACATTACGCTAAGGAAATTCATGGTATAAATATAATAATTCTCAAAGTTACAAACACCACGACCTGCCTCAAGATGTAATAAGAGTAATAAAACCAGTGTATCAGGATCTTGCAAGACCTGATTTATTAAGAAAGTGTTTACACGGAAAAACTCAGAATTTTACTGAATCATTCAATAATTTTATTTGGAATAGGGTACCAAAAAGGAATCTTTGTAGTATTTAGGACATTAAAGATAGGAGTTATTGATCCAGTTCTAACATTTAATAAAGGAAATATTGAGGGGTTGGAAGTTTTGCAGAATTTGGGAATATGTGCAGGCTATAACACAGCAAAATCATTTGAAGCAATGGACACTATGACTTTCATGTCAGTACATTTATTGGCATTTGTTATCCTTAAGAACAGAGGAAAAGAAAAAGAATGACTCCTGATGATGAAGAAGAAGAATAAAACTCATTGTATGAAAGCTGTTAAAATTGTATATAAATGTAAGAACTTTAAATATCAATTTCTCAGTTTCTTCATTTTTCAGGTTTTAGGTACGCGCATCTCTGTAATAAACAAAACATATATGCCTAAAATTAATACCATAAGTAAAACTGGATTAGATTGATCTGTTAAATGTATTTTCATTCTTGTTGATCAAAACTTTAGGTTGTAGATGAGAATACTCCTCCAAATTTTTATGTTGTTTGGGTACTTTGAAAAAAAAAATATAAATATTAAATAAAACAAGCTCTTGATTTGTAAGTATATACCAGCAACTTCTTAGATCCCAAGAAAGGTAAATATAAAATTCATAGGGCTAGTCAACAGGGTTTCTGAGATGAGCGTACCTAAAATAAGCAAATTTAACATTGCCAATATAAGCGGTACCTGGTCCCCAAAGCTACAATTGACATAACAATTTTCAATTTTGAGTGTTATTGTCCAAAAATTTATCGAAATACGAATAAGTAGATATGTGTGAATGCAGAATTTTAAAATAAATAATTCCCAAGCGTTTCTCTTTTCATTCTTCTTTCATCTTTTTCTTTCATTTATAGAATGTCACTTATACCGATCTGGTTTTCATCCATTCATTTATGAAGCATTTGGGGCAGTTACAAGATGAGACACATTTCGAACAAAATCGAGATTCGAACATTTATGAATAGTTGGAGGATTGGTGTGGCTTATTTTGTTATTACCGCAAGTCCTTCAATTGTAAAACACTAAATATGCCTGTAATAAGTACTCTTTCTCAATTTTGGGGTCAATAAATTCCCGATCAGGTTTTTCGTCCAGTTTCCTTTAATTAAACAAATTCTAGTTTATTTAATTAAATAATCAATCAATGAAGCGAAAACCAGTTTCTACTTGTTTCTAAACATAAATGTATCTTCACATATTTAAAAGTACAATCAAATAATTGTTAGTCTCGCGAGAGTAAGTCGACTTCTATGCGATCAGGTATTATAGTGCGATTTTTCTAACTCTGCCCCTCAAGTCCCTATGGACGCGATGGAATATTACACGGCATTTCGCGTCTTTCTCCGTTGAGAAAGTCGCATGATCGCACGCTCTGTTTGATACGGTCGCAACCATGCGATACCTGGCGGCACGACTGAGAACGTCGCGAAATACCGTGACATATTCCATCCTGAAGACGGGCCTTCAGGGGCAAAGTTAGAAAAATTACAGCCCCAAAAAATAGACCCAAATTCAGTAGCTCATTACTTTTAGGAAATGGTACCCATTACTCGGCAGCGAATATTTCTTAATATCAAATGACAATAAAGCTGATCGCTACTTTTATGCAAAATGCCAGTTGTAGTGCAAGAACAAGAGTAGGGAAAACGAAAATGAGTTGCACATCTCCTCCATACTCCATACTCATATTTTTAACCGTTCTTATGCCAAATAAATAAGTAAATACATAAATAATCAAGTAAATAAATAAATAAGTAAATAAAATGAAAACAAACATTGGGTGTCTAATGTCTGACAACATGTGTCTGTTGGCATACTATTTGAGGGCAAAATTGTAGAAAATTCTTTCAATATGAATCTCTTTGAATTCCTGATACCAAAATCTCTTTTGATATTTTGAGATATTGTAAATATATTTTTTTCAATAATAGATAAGTACTCCAATGTTTACTGATGAAGAAAGTTACTTATTTCATAAGGTGTCATACATAAATTACGTAACGCTAAAGGGGGAGGGAGGGTGTCTAAGGCAGCGTTACGTAGATATAGGGAAGTGAGTTACAAGGGGAAGGGGGGTATTGAAAATACTCTAAATTTGCGTTACGTAATTTATGGACGGCCCCTTAGCCGTATAACATTGTTTTACCGTGAGGGCCGTGAGAGAGCCCTAAGAGGAGATTCGGAATGACACCGCACTCTTGTGATGATCATGCCAACTAATAATTCTCGAGTGCACTCTAGCGGGGGATTCGTGAACACACAGAGCGGACTGACCAGGCGAACGGGCCGGAACGTCCGCCATGATCCTTATATTGATTGCGTCATCCCGCGGAACAGCAGCGACTGACCGCAGCGGATCAGTGGAGTTCGCGCCGGACGGCGGACAAGTTTTGAAAAACTTCAGGGCGGAAATGGCTGACACAGAAAGATTAATTGAACTTGTGCGTAACCACATCCATTTGTATGATACGCGGCACGATGACTACAAAGATGTGGTGAAAAAAGCCGAATCTTGGAAAGAAATTGCAGAGGCACTGAATCAAACAAGTAAGTTTTATTTGAGTATTATTCTATAGGTAGGTATGGTTATTTTAATTAAACATTTTGTTTCAAAATCGGCCAACTCCAGCTCCTTATTTTCAAAATTGCCTGTGTCCTTTATGATAAAATGAATTTCATTCACAATCTAAGCAAGCACGTGTCTGAAATCCTACTAAGCCAAAACTCTTTCAAAATCGGACCAGTCTGAGCCACTCTGCAGCGCTTCCATGAAAGCCCCTTCCTACAGTCCTACCTACAGTACCCCGACCAGAGCCACTGAATAGTCTGATGGCTAGGATTCGTATGCTGTGGTAGAGATGGGTTTAACAGCTTTTCTTCAAAAATTATTATTGGAATAACAACTCATAAATCAGTTCTGGCAGCTGCTCAGTGTTGAAGGAATAGCCAGCTACCTCAAGGCGCTTGCTTGCACTACTTCCGCAAACATGTTTGGACAGAGAAACAGCAGATAAGAACCAACGAGACTGGATGAACTGCCAAGAAATAATAGTAATTGACGTAATGGGTAGCAAATGTGTATAGAATATAACTAAAATGACATTGATTTGTGATTCGGGTTCAGATTGCAAATATTCTTTCAAATGTGAATTCGAACTTGTGGGTTGTGAAGTGACGAGCGCCAGAAATAATGAGAAGGAGAAACCGTGCTTTTGCTTACTTACAGCTGAAGTGATAATGACTGTTGAATATCTAAAAATAACTCGAGTTATTTGACATTAACTCATTTTATCAGACTTGGGGAAATATTAGTTTATCTCACATAAGCAGCAATGAGACTATTGTATTGTATACAATAAAATTAAAAAAATCTATTGTGGCGCATGGTGTGTAGCAATGATGAATTATTTATTAATTAATTTATTAATTGTTTATCATGTATATAAATGATTTATTGACATGGGTACAGGAAATCGACACATCCGCACCGGCAATTGATGGCCTGAAAATTCCCGGATTACTTTATGCTGACGATTTAGTTCTATGCTCAGAAACGATTGAGGGATTACAGTCGAGTTTAAACACCCTTGAAAGACATAGTATAGCATGGGGATTAAAAGTAAATATTCCAAAAACGAAAATTGTCTTCAAGAATGGGTTTATTTGGGGTAACAAAGAGAAATGGTATTACGCACAGAAGGAACTCGACCGTGTTAAAACTTTTACCTATCTTGGTGCAAAATTCTCCATGAACGGGGGATAGAATAAACACATAGTTGCGGCTCATAGTAAAGGAAGAATTGCTCTCAAAGTAATTGGTTGCGTAATGTGTAGAGTACCGGAATTGCCTTTAAAGGTGTGCGACAATGTTTAAATCGCTAGTGCTCCCAGCTATGAATTACGGGGCGGAAATCTGGGGAGTGGATAGAATAGACAGATTAGAAAGCATCGAAACATATTATTATAAATTCTCGGAGTCTCTAGATTCGCAGCAAATGTCGGAGTCTTAAGAGAGGTAGGTAGTGTAGGAATTTGGAAAGATTTAAAAATGAAAGCCATTAAGCTTTGGATTAGATTAGCAAGTGAAGAGTCTGACACGCTTATTCGCAGGTGCTTTAGAGCGCAATTACACACTATTAGTCGTACAAAGTGAAACGGGCACTTGAACGCGCAGGTTTGGGAGACGTTTCTCCGGAGATGGTTGAGAATAGGGGAACACGGGAGATAGAACGGTTAATTTCAGATCAACTTTCGGGTATTAAAAGGCAAGATATTCTGGCAGCATTGGCAGAAAAATGTTCGTTAGTGGTACAAATTCACACGAGTTCTGTATGGAGATGCGAAAGTTACTTATACACACTTAAAAGGGTTGCAAGAGGGGGATACGCTTGGTTTAGGATAGGGGTGGATGCAACCTAGAATGAAGGATTCGTATGACAATGGAATCTGTGTACTTTGCGGTGGTAGAGAAGATCGGATCCACATCCTGTTAAATTGCTTCGCTACAGAAACTTGGAGAGGAAAATGGATGGGAATGGGGAACTGTTGCTTCCAATTTAGAAGCATAACGCTTGCTCAAAACATATTAGCTGATAATAGATCTTACTTCGTGAAAGAATTAGGAACATTTTTAGGAAAGGTTCGAACTATCAGGGAAACGGTAATCAGGGAATGGGAAAACAGCACTGGTTAGTAGTACGAGCGGAGCCTAGACTGGAGATGAAATAATTAATTCAATAAGTAAGCGATAATTAAGTTAACTAGTAAGGTAATCAGTAATGCTAATCATTAATATTAATTAGTAAGTTAGTCAGTTATAACTAAATTAATCAGAAGCGATAATTAAGTTAATCAGTAGTAAATTGTTCGGAGAGGCGGTGGTGCGGGCGATCTTCTGTGGCGGTGTTTGCTTTCAGGGGCTGAGGAGGCCAAAGACTGGATGGAGAAGATGCCCACGCCAGGAAATAAATAGTTTAGAAAAAAAACTAGTAGTTTAGCATGTACTCGTCTTCTGACGGCAGGTTTTTCCCCTTCAGGGGCTTTTCCTCAGCCGTACCTTATGGTCTCCTTTCCGCGGCTTTGATGCGATGAAGACACCATTAGGGGTGAATGCCAGAATTCGAAAGGTTAGAATGCGGTAGGATGTAGGTACTGTAATGGCTTAAAGGCCTTCAGCCTAGCCGCATAGTTAAAAGAATTGAAATTATGTATCAATGTGTTATAATTACCTATTAAATAAAAAATAAAAATTTAATTAATCTACAATTAAACACTTGCTAAACACGACTAATTACCTGCAATGAAACGTTGTCGTTCAAAATGGTTGCTGCGAAAGTCTCTTTTTCGGGTTTGGCCCAAGAAATCTTACAGATCGCATATAGATATAGATCGCAATATTACGAATTTCAACCGATAAGAGCCAATGAAGGAAAACGAAATGACCTATTTCACTTATCAGTTACGAAATATTAACTGTCAAGAAATAACAGTTTTGCTGTTAAGGGCACATCACTAGGCTGTGGGCGTCGGCGGTCGCATGCCAGTCAGCGCGTTAGCAGATGAGCTCCGTGGCGCTCCCGAGTAAGGGCGACGGCGCGGCGTATAAAATGGGTGTTCCGCTGGCGGTGGAGCCGAAGCGCGTCTGCGCTGCTGGTTCCAGGAATCGCCACAGCAGCGCCACGGTGTGCCAGTCATGGCTCCATCGTTTTTAATAAATTTGGTTGTTGGATAGTGTGAATAACGTTTCAAAGAATTGTGCAGAGCTAATTTTCTTTAAAAACTCAGATGTTTCAAAAATTGTAAAAATTTATCATTTTTTCGGCCTCTTCCTGGAACTACAATTACGAATATAGATTTTTTCCCTTAATGAAATCTGTTTCTTAAAGACATATTTTGAAGTAACGTCACGTACAATTTTTCGAAAATGTTCGTACTTTTCCGGTAATTTTGCGGAAAAGTACGGGCGAAAAAGTACGTGCTGTTTTGCACCACTAGTTTTATACGGAAGTTGGCTAACGTATATTGTATTTTAAGTTATAATTTAAAGTGTAGTTCTATTCTATTTCATTAAATTATGATTTGCAGGTGAAGCTGTGAAATTGAAGTGGAAAAATTTGAGGGATTCGTATATAAAGTATCTCAAGTTTTTAAATGGCATTGCTGGATCTTCCAAGAAGTTTCAAAATTGGCCTTGGGCTGGGCATTTGGAGTTCCTTCAAGATTCAATATCTTTGCGACTAACAATTTCAGATGTTTTGCATCCCAGCGTAACAGTTCACTGTGATGGAGACTATAACGACGATGATAGTGTGGCAGATGAATCTCCAATGCCACCTAAGAAAAAACCTAAGGAATCCAAGGAAGTCAGCGAAAATGTTGACAGGATTATTTGCTACCTACGAAACGAAAAGGAAAACCATTTACTAAAGAATCTCGATCACATAGATAACTTGTTCTTAAGCTATGCTGATACTTTCAAAAAATTTTCACCTAGAACACAAGCTGTCATAAAAATGGAATTAGCTCAAATGTTCGGCAAGGCTGAACTGAGTGAACTAGATACTCCAAATCCACCTCTATCCTCCCCAACATGAGTTGTGTGGTTTTGTGTGTTTGTGTGGTGTTTTGTGGTTGGTTTAAACCATAGTGTTCAGACTATTCCTATTCTAACGTTACATCAAATGTTGTGAATTATATGGATCTGCGAGCTATAAAGTTCGACGATTACTGTTTACAATATTAGAAGACTCAGGAAATACGTCATTATTAGTTTCATATTGTTTACAAACTCATGCATATTTTCGTGGTCATGTTTGTTCAAATAAAATTCTCAAATCTTCAACGTTTTGAGAAGAATGATATCTTGTACTTACGTCAAGTAAATTGTTAACCATTCCTTTCCAGTAAATCGCCACCGATTTCTAACTTGACTACCCTGAAGTGTAGTTTGAACCACACAGTCGTGATAGACTGCGAAAGCCAACGACACCTCATGTGACGCAGAACCTTTAGTATTTTCACCAATAGGAAATACAGTTACTGTAAAAATCTGACGGGACTTATTGTTTGAAGACTTTTTAAAAATGTCCCGAGAAATTAATACATAACTTTTAAAGCACGATTTTGTGATATTCCTAATTCATGTCCATGAGTTGGACATATGTACTGCAAAGCGACATAGGGTATTTTTATTTCTTTTGTGTTGGCAATTATTATTGCCAACATTACCGGAATGACCCGATATATATGACCCTTTACCTGGCATGGAATATATGTTTGCCGAAATCCAAATTGGAATGAAAAGTCTACTCGTTGTTATTTTCTGGCTCCCGAAAACGGACGTTTTATCTGAGTTAGAGGTTCCCCTTTCGTAGTTCGTAAATAAATATCATAATCATGGGTGATTTCAATTGCAATCTGAAGGCACCGCTCACAAACTCGGCCGTAAACTTGATTGAGATTATCAATTCAAACAATTTACAGATAGTAGAATAATGGTCCCACTCACCTATCATTAGGAGCTGAAACATGGATAGATCATGCGATCGTGTCAGACACTTCGAAAGTATTAAAGTACGGTCAGATATCTATTTCAGGAATATCAAAGTATGACTTGCTATTTATGGTGCACTCAACTAAATGTCCTAAATATAAAAATAAAATGATCCGCTACCGTGACTACAAAAATATCAATTCTGAGGCTATGTGCGACGACAGTACCAAGGGCCTCTGGTATGACGTTTATAATCAAACATTCTTTAATAGTAAAGAAGAAGTCTTCAACAAAATTATATCTGATCTTTTAGATAAACATACACCGAGGAAAACGATACGTGTGACACATCCCGCGGCCCCGTGGCTTATAAGTGAATTAAAACAATTCATGCAGGAACGCGACTCAACTTGCCGTCGCTTCAATAATAAAACATCTGATAATAAAATCTCAATAATAAATAAATAATAAACCTTCAATAATAAAACATCTGGCGAGATCCGGCGCCAACGTACAGGTCGTCTCGCGAGATTTTTCGCAGCCAGGCATCTCTCAGCAGCGCGACATCGCCCCAATTGCGATAAACTTTGTAAGTTCCGGACTGGTTTCCCGGCATGAACGATAGTATAATGCTTATAAATATATGTAAGTGAGAGGTGTAGGAGAAGGAAGAGGAAGGAAAAATCGCGCGCGGTCCGTGCCCCGTTTGTTTGTTCGGTTACAACTTCGGCATTTGTCTGATGATGTGAGAAACCACGGAAATTTATCGATTAGAGCAGCCGGTCGCTAGAATTCTCCTCCAGACAACGGCTGAATTCAACCTAGCTATGTAGCTAATGTCCAAAATCCTGCACTGTCGGGATTCTAACCCTCCGACCTCCCGGTCAGAGGCACTGCAATGGCATCAACTGACCACAGAAATTTATCGATTAGAGCAGCCGGTCGCTAGAATTCTCCTCCAGACAACGGCTGAATTCAACCTAGCTATGTAGCTAATGTCCAAACTCCTGCACAGTCGGGATTCTAACCCTCCAACCTCCCGGTCAGAGGCACTGCAATGGCATCAACTGACCACAGAAATTTATCGATTAGAGCAGCCGGTCGCTAGAATTCTCCTCCAGACAACGGCTGAATTCAACCTAGCTATGTAGCTAATGTCCAAAATCCTGCACTGTCGGGATTCTAACCCTTCAACCTCCCGGTGAGAGGCACTGCAATGGCATCAACTGATGCCCTAACCCGTCTAAGCCGGTTGGAAAAAACAACAACAACAAAACAAAAAGAAAAAAAAAAGAAAAAGAAAAACAAAAAAGAAAAAAAGACGCCATGCGTAAATAGAAAAGGAAAGAAGCGTTTGGTTTATTGCGGTCATCGGGCGAAGGTGATGCGAGCGCGTGCGGCCGTGCGGGTGCGCGTGCGCGTGCGCGTGCGCGCCGTCCACGGACGGGGTGCTGGGCTGCGCCGCCAGCGCCTTGGGCGCGCGCGGCCGGAAGCGCAGCGCGCCCTTCGACGTGTGCTTCGGCAGCACCAGCGGCGCGTCCGACCCCTGCGCGAAGCGCGCGCAACCATCGTTACACACAACATCATTGTTATTCTTCATGTCTTCCGGCTGATGGGCCCTGCTCCAATTGGCTTGCAACTGCCACACGTTTCGCCCACGACTGCGGTGGCATCTTCAGTGGCGTGGCCTCGGGCGAAGTGTCCGGGACAGCAGCTTACTGGCGACTTACTGGGGACTGGCTCAGTCGCCAGAGACCTCGCCACTGAAGATGTCCACCGCAGTCGTGGGCAAAACGTGTGGCAGTTGCAAGCCAATTGGACCACGGCCCCTCAGCCCGGAAGACATCGAGAATATTGACTCAGGCCGGTGAAAGCCTTCAATGCTTTATAATATGATGATTCGTTATTGTAAGTTGGTGAACTTATATATTCACTTTCTTTTACGAAAAACCCCGTTTTCAACCCCTCAAATAGTTGCTGCGTGTGTTTACACGTACAGAGCTCTTTCCACATTATAAATCATATTGGAGCAAGGTACGCTTGTGTGGTTCCTTTTATTATTTACAATTAACTGTCGGATCTACCAATTGCAATTAACTAATAAACTGCCTGATGATGGAGCTAACTATGCCCTGAAACGTTTCCACGAAATGAAATAAATAATTAAATTATAATCGATTGTCAATAATAAAGGAAAACCACAGCCTACGTGTCAGACATCCATGCCATCCCTACAAGGGATTGAAAAGGGTGTTACTCCTTAAAAGAATGTGAATATACCATCCGTAAGGCATCTGCAATATCAGCATTAAAGCGTCTCTTGCAGTTATCTCACCAAGTGCTGTGTTACATCCTTTGACCTGCTCTGAATCACTCAGCTTGCAAGGATCTGTTTATCTTGCCAGAGCTTTACTTCAGTGTTGCTACTCATCTGACATGTCAAGAGTGGCTGGGGAAGTGCGCTCATAATTGTCATCAACGGTATTAACATTTTAAAGTATGGGTCTGAGAGGCACAAGGATCGAATGCGCAAGAACGTGAGCGATATGAACGTAACTAGACGCCTATTGATAAGTGCTGATGTTTTGAGATTTCATCCATCTGTCGTGTTGTCGTTGCCATGTGCGCGGCAGTGTGGAACAACAGCACACCGAATCGGAGACTCCCTTTCGCTGCTGTTATTACAGGTGCAATACGGGTTGCATTCTCTCACTTGATTTTTACACGTCCGATATTGAATTTCTTTTTAGCCGCTTGTAGCCGCTCGTACCGCACAGTAATACTTGCCATTTAATAAACAATGAATTGAAATACTATTTTCGATGTATGAGTGCTCAAAACTAAATGGTGACTTCGATATCATGATTATCGTATTGAAGGGTTAATATTTTCTTATTATATCCGTTATCCTACTACAGGAGTGTAAGGGTCTCGCATCTAGTCTACATTTGGATAGCCGATGTTTTGCCACCTCTCATTCTAAGAACAAGACATAGTGGTACTTCAAGGTCACGAGCTGGACAGAAAGGGGAACACTCTCATCCAATGTGAAGCTTTGTTACGACTTTAATTTTCAATCTTGGAGCGCCCGAAGACAACGTCCTCTCCTTCCAGCTCGTGAGCTTCAAGGGCCACTGTATAAAAATGCGAGTATAGGAATTTGGAAGCCGAGACTACAGACACAGAACTCGGGGTTTGTGTGTGTGTGTGTGTGTGTGTGTGTGTGAGCCGTGCAAACGTTCTGACCATGCGCGAGACGGACTAGGAGGCC
>JAHLJT010009355.1:55903497-55923476 GCA_031308135.1 Acheta domesticus | reverse complement strand
TCATGTAGGCGCAGGTTGGTTTTATTGTTAAATTATTTAAAATACTCTCCTATATTATTTCAGTAGTATAGATGAGTTTTGCGCAGACGCAACCGATCTTCATTAATGAGATCCCTAAAGAAAGAGAACTTCACGGAGACGTGGCGATTTGCACTTTGACTTTGAAAAGATGAAGGATTTGTTGAAAAAACGAATCTAAATATTCACGTCAAAAGCATCACGCACCACTCGGGTAGCATTATTAAAATCTATTTAGTTGAATAATTTCTAGACGAAGCGTTCTTGGGCATTCAAATTTTTGAAGCGAAGGCCACAAAGAAAGTTTCCTCGCGCCGAAATCTATAGGACGAGAACTTCTTGAACATTATATTATATTTTGCTGGTTCGGCGCATCCCGATACTACCTCAGTTTTTCAGTGACTTGCAAGCTTTGCACTTGACTTGCATCTACAAGTGTATGTGAAATGAAAGTAATTACTTGATATTCCAGGTGATTAAATTGCACGGGTGTACCTGTCAGTTCAGTAACAAAGTTAATAACATTCCAAAGAGTAGGGTTATATGCTTGCCTTTTTTTTTTTTTTTTTTTGCATGGACAACTTTGTTGCTTTCTCGAGAATAAAAATAGCTTTTATAATATTCTTGTGACTGTCAAGGAAAGCTAAATGCTAATTGTCACGGAAGATTGTATAATTACTTGAAATGTTTTAAGGAAGTGTTGTGAATTGTTGCAAGAACATGTCTACGTATAATACTGAATAAACCTTTATTCAAACTTTGTTTCAAACATCAATTTCATGGCTTTTATTTTTATTTTAAATTCAGTAAGTACATTGCAAGTTACCTTTTAATTTTTTAAACAAATATACACGTTTCGTTTACAACTTCTTCTCTTATCTTGGAAAGGAAAAGTAGGGAAAACGATGGAATTTAACATGCGAGAGTTCTCGCTCGTGTACGCTAGTTTGAATATAGCCTCCATACCTATAACCTCCCTCCGCTTGCATGTCATCACGTACGTTTCAGCATTGTGGCTTTGTGGCAGAACATGCGCGGATCTTTAATATCTGATTTGCAGTTAACGCAAGAAAACTGTGATGCAATGATTCACGACAGTAATCACGAATTAGACAAATATGCAAATTACATGAATCTAACTAAATCTATTTTAATAGTGAATATTTTGGGTTGAAGGGCAAACACGTTTGGCAGGAGTCGCCATTGATTGCTCAAAACGAAGGTAGATTAGCCTAAAAACGAAGATAATTTATTTACACAAGTCACAAGTTTTTAGTTTGCCCATGGAAATATAGATACCGATGATAACAAAACGATACGACTCGCACATGGTTTCAGAAGGAGAAAAATCCTTCAATGGCCGGAAAACACTATATGTTACAAGTCTATGTGGAAATTACATATTTTGCCCATTCTAACAATTAGCAAGTTTATGGAAATATATACATTTAAGATGAATAAATGAAACCACTTGCATGTTATTTAAAGTAATAAAATGCTTTAGAACAAATTCAAGCACAACATTGCAATAAAGTAAATATTTGAACAAAACTCGCGTATTCGAAATAAGCTATTTTGATGTTTTGATTTTTCCTCAGTTCCTAAGTAACTAAGGAAATCACGGCCACCCCACAAAACGCAGAAGGCTGCGTATTTCTCCTTCAATTTCTGCGCGCATAAGGAATCAGTAATATACTAGTGGCCTGTATCAGCAAAATTGCTGCTGAGGAAAACTACATAAAATATTTTTCCGAAAAGTAGCACGAAGTCTGTCAAGACTGCCATAAATTGCAGTATTTTATAGTGCAATTTGCACTATCCAAGATGTAGAATTAATTTTGTTTTATTCTCTTGTTTTTTCAAATGTTACACAAATGTTTGTTTCTTTTAAGATCTCTCACACCGTTAATATGCACATTTACAGTAATCTGTAAACACTATTGTATTTGTGAGTTGATGTACTTCAAATGACTGCAAATGAAGTTTTTCGAAAACTCAAAGTTTCTATGAAAAAAAGGTTGAAGTTTCGAATTTACAGTAGCGCTTAAAGCAATTTTCTTTAAAACGACTCCAAATTTTTCAAAGAACATTACCATTTAGGACGAGGTTTTATTGTTCTTTAATAGTCATAAAATAACATTACGTTATATTAAGAGAAAACCGAAAGAGTGTGAAAATTCACAACAATGTTCTTTGAGCGGCAATAGATGGCAGCTGGCAAGAGTATGTGGCGTCCGAATAGCTAGCCGTCCGAGAAGAGTAAGTCCGAATAGCTAGCCGAGACCAAAGGAAATAGAAAACGAATACAGGGAAGTCTGTACCATTCCGTAGCACCGCTAGTTCTTTGTAATCATGATAGTACATTGTTTGTTTGACCACTATGTTTGTTCCTCCACACTTCGGATATTGAAAAGAGTACTTCTCAATTTCGCTACTGAAAAGTATTGTTTAAGGTACACTATACTTTGTTATAATGATTACGAATTATTCATTTGCGTCGATGTTGCTACGAACTGCTATTATGGGCTCGCTTTTGAATCTTGAAATGGCATAAGTAAAAACGCGATTACGGTTTTGGTTCTCCACATTTAATTGTCGGCACTGAGAAGGTCCGCACGGTATATCATCCATGGCATTTCTTCCGATTGCTCTGTTCTCGAAAGGGATCCGATTGCTTTGTCCTCGAAAGGGATTACGATTACTCGAGAGCGAAAAAACATTATTGTTTAATGAAAGAATTTCCATAATTTGATTGGTGTCATTTTCCCCTCTCATTTAACTTTTTGACTCCTGATTTTTCTGGCACTGGAGCCTCCGCTTGCAGAAAAATACGAAATGCGACAGTACTTCGTGTTGTCGAGGTTTGCAGGTGTTTCCAGCTTCTTCGAAATAGATGCCAGGAGAATAAGGAAAATAATGCGGAAAAGAAATAAAAGGTCAAAAATAAGGCAAAATACTAAAAATAGCTATCCAAAGCTGATATAGCCAAAAAAAAACAAATGAAAATAATCTTAAACATCTCAAAAATAACTTTTAAGTGGTTCCTAGTGTTAAAAGTCTTCAAATCGTGGAATAAATTCGTAAGAATAATAAAAAAAAATTTGACTTTCGGCCTCTAGATATGACAATAGGAGTATAATAAGAGATGGGTATAAATAGCTCTGATTTATTCCATACCGCGAAACTAGTACAGATGGCAACTGCTGTAGATGCGAAATCGACAATCCCAAACAACTGAAAGTGCAGTGTCGGATAATACAAACGTATTACTTTGTGAGAAGATTTTTCCTGTTTGAGATTTTTGCCATGGAACGAAGCTTTCATATGCCACGAGCGCTTGTCTCCAACATCCATTCGTCAATGCCGTTGCCATGTACGTACATGCAGCACGTGTGCGAAATGCGCAATTCAAGCAAGTGCATCCCTTCGAGGCAGACCCCAGTTACTCTCTTCTCTGCTTTTTTAGCCAAACTATTTCTCACATTTTAGCAAAACTCGTTGTTTGTGGTCCTTCGTTACATGAATAGGAACTAGAACTAGTGAGCAGTATTTTCACGAATATCACTTTACTGAGAACAACAAAAGCTTTTATACAGAAATGAAAATATTCATATGACGTTTATACTCTTTCATCACATTAGAAGGTAATGGGTCAGATGGACTGAATTAAGAATATTTAAGTGTTGACTTTTGTAATGCATCAGTAGCCCAAATTCTCGAAGAACACAATAAAAACACTATTCAAATAGTATGTTTAGTTTTATTAATTTTTCACAAGTGTCAACAGTTAATATTATAGTGCTCCTACAAATTCTACAATGTTAGGTAAAAGACGAGTAAGTAATAAACCACAATTTTTTGAGAGAAGCAAATAAATGCGTACTTCTATTACACGGTGGAAGTGACTCGAAATAATTCGAGTGGCATATTAACGTGATTAACATTAGGCCATTGTCATTTTAGTCAGTATTGCCAAGCAATGTTGGAAATAAACACTTATTTGCTTTTCCTTAATAACTCAGTTTTATGACTTATTCGATCGTTTTCCTTATGAATATCATCATTGACCGTCATTGGTGTTTTATTGCACTTTCTATTTATTCTCAAATACATTTGAAAAAATAATAACTATAAATATGTACATATTTGCGTTTTTTTATTATAACAAATCTCGACCAGGAGGTCCTATGTTCGAGTCTCAAAAGTAGCAGGATTTCCCATAATACCTTATCAGCTTAGTCGCGTTCAGACGTTGGAGGAGAATTCTAGCGGTCACCTGCTCTGATCAAGTAGTTTTCCAAGTTTTGTTCTGTCAATACCAGGCGAACTGCCGGAGCAGTATCCTAACAAAGGGATCACGGACCGCGTACGATTTTTCCTTCTTCCCTGACCCATCCCTCACACCTCACTTAAACACATTAACATCCACTACACAAACCATCCACTACCCCAAATGCCGGGAGAGAGGTCGAGAACTTAGAATCGGTCCGGGCTGGGGCGAGATTCGTGGTTGGGGGAAAACCCCGCTGGTCGACGGTAGGTCGGCGCCGGATCCAGCTTTTTCCAGCTATCCAGCGGGGCAAGATTATCGCCACCTCCAGAGAAAGAATCATGCACTACATTTATGGGACTACTGATCTTGGAAGTTGACGCCCCCGAAATCACTAACAATCAATCGTCGATGTTTTCATCAACATCGAAAACCTTTTTCTGATACACACAATATCGATGTAACGATGTTTTATTAGAATTAGCCATCAGTAGGGACGCCGCGCCGCCTTGTTGCAGGGGTGAGAGCGCGCGGCGACACCGGCTGGGACGACCTGCCGCTCGTTCCGCTCCCCGAGACGGGCTACGACGCGTGGGACGCGGTGCGGGCTCCTCGCGGGCCCGGCTCCGAGCGCGCGGGACGCCGACGCCGACGCGCGACGCGGCGGGCGAGCGCCGCGCGGCGGGGGCGGGGGCGGGGCGGCAGCGGGGACGCGCCCAGGGCAAGCGGAGTGTCACGCTGGTGGATCCGCGTCTGGCCGCGGGAGACGCCAACGGATCCTCGAGAGTGAGTACGCACTCACCTCGCTCCCCACTGGATCCCCATTCGCCTTTCAGTAGCGAGTGCATGGTAGATTCTTGAGGGGCACAGGGGCCACGAGAAGACGTACGCCCCAAACCCAACATTTCCTATATATTGTATTCAATGTTATCATATAGTATGACCGTATACACATCTCTACACATCTACAGCAGCATGTTAATTATGAACTTCTAACAACTTTCAATTTTTTGTGCTGACGTTTTTAAAAAATTCACAAATGTCTATGTTCTTAAACTGAAATTTGCCACCCATGTCCAGCCTCACATTCTGGATCCATCATTATTTTGAATATCTACTACTCGAAAGCCTTTGGAACTCGAACGACCATGGGATATCCCGTGGCAAGTGGTATTATGATCATTCAAGTCAGAATTAGTTGGTGATGCTAACTACATGGCACACAGGCGCGAAAACCACTGGTACGTAAAACTTAACTAACACCTCTCTATCCCTATGTAACACTGCCTTAAAACCCCTCCCCTCTCTCAGCGTTACGTAATATGAACATGCCTCAAGGGTTCAATCAGAACATAGAAGAATTTGGCTCATGGACCTACTTAGATTGCTGAGGACATCAACTGATGTCCCAGCAGTGCCTCCGACCTGGAGGTCCTGGGGTTGGAGTTCCGTCGGTGGCAGGATTTTCCACACCAGCTCGATAGCCAGGTCGAGTTCAGTCACTCTTTGGAGGAGAATTACAGCGGCCGGCAGCTCCGATCGGTACTTTTCCGTAGTTTCTCCAATGAGCACCAAGGAAATGCCGGAGCGGTACCCTAACAAAAGGCCTATGACCGCGCCCGATTTTTCCTTTCCCTTCCCTGTCATCTCACCCCTCACACACACACACACACACACACATGCACACACTATAACACATGTCGGAAACCGGGTGGGGAGTGTTACCGCTTGTAACGACTGGGGCGGTGTCCCGCTAGTGAGAGATACCTTAATAGGACAGTGGTGTTAAGGCCTCCTAATGGTGGCAGTGGCACGCCTCGTGGCACCATGTCATGCCACGAGCTTCTCTGCGCCACTAGCGTCGGGAGAGGAAACTATTAGTAACTCCACCGTTTCACAATAGCGATGGAGTTGTCTCTTGCGGCGGGGTTATGAAAAGGCGATTTCGTCATAGCACTCGTGCCACGGACTCCCGCTCGTGGCATCGACCTTGACAACACTGTTGTAGGGCAAACCCGCTAGCCGACGTGTAGGTCGGCTCCGGATTTCAACATCCAACGAGGGGAAAATCACCGCCACCATCCCGAGAAAAAATGTGTTACGCTTACGTCACTAATGTCGTGTTACGCTAACGTCACGTGACGTAAGCGTGATTGACGTAAGCGTGATACGGACTCACTGATTGTTTCCTGTGAAAACAATCAGCGAGTCCGTACTTACATGGCTATCGGGAATGCCGCGTCCAAGGCACAAGTGCCAACGTTTCGGCCGCCATGCTTCATCAGGGCGTGGCATTACTACGCCCTGATGAAGGACGCAGCATGGCGGCCGGAAGGTTGGCATCTGTGCCTTGGATGCGGCATTTCCCGAATAGCCATGTAAGTACTAACTCCGGCCGCGGAAGCCTACACTGTCAGAAATTTCCACATTACTTTTAATGTAAATGTAAGAAGAAATGTAAGAAAATATTTCTGAAACCTACACTGATTTTTAATTTAAACATTAAATTTAATGTACAATACATTAATAACGGTTTAACTTACAAGGTACATAACGTTTAATGTAGTCCTACATTAAATCTACATTGATTTTAATTTTAACTTTAAATTTAATGCACAAACACATTAAAATTGCTTTAACGTACACGGTACATTAAATTTAATGTACTGCAGTACATTAAATCTACGTTGATTTTAATTTACACATATTTAATGTACATGTACATTAATATTGTTTTAAATGTACACGGTACATTAAATTTAATGTGAAAAGTGCATTAAACTACATTAAAATTAATGTAATTTCTGACAGTGTACTCTCTCAATCAGTGAGTGGTTGTCTCCTGGCAGGTGTCGGTGGGCGTGGGAGAGGACGGCGCGCGCAAGCGGTTGAGCGCGCAGTTGGAGCCGCCGGCGGCGGGCGGCGACGCGCGCGCCTGCGCCAGCGCTGACAGCCTCCGGAGAAGGGCGGCCGCTCCGAAGCCGACCAATCGCTCGACGACATTCCAGCGGACGGCCAAGGTCAAGTCGAACGAGCCCAAGCGCATTCACATAAACACCGGGATACCGGGAGAAGTGGTTAAGTGCATCAAATGATGTCACTGACCGGGAGGGTCCTAGATTCGCGTCCCGACGGCGGCAGGATTTTTCGACACGAGGTTACGTCGAGAAACTGGAGGAGAATTCTAGGGGGGGCGACTGCTCTGGATCGTAGTTTTCCGTGGTTTCTCCAAGCAACGCCAGGCGAATGCCGGAGCAGTGTCCTAACAAACGGGCAACGGACCACGCGCGATCTTTCCTTCCTCTTCCTTGTCCTATCCTCTCCTCTTACACACACACTTCCACTAACATGCACCACACTTCCACATACGCCGAGAGACCGGTCGGGGGCTTGGAGCTTCTCCCGGCTGGGGCGGTGCTTTGCTGGTGGGATCTACCTGGTTGGGAAAATCCCCGCTAGTCGACGGTAGATCGGTGCCGGATCTCGTCATCCAGCGGGGAAGATCATCGCACCTCCAGATGAAAACATGCACTACGCTTATGGGAATCCCGATTCTGTAGTTGTCAAATTGAAATAAAATTCGTTCAAATCGTACCCATGCGCATTCATATCGACTTCAAGAGCATACTAACTAACTGAGCAAATTAACACCTCAATACCGTGAGTTTACAAATTTGAGATTTTCTTTTGAATCCAGAAAATAGTTATTTATACACCAAGGACTTTATAAGGTTAAATGATCGAACGGTGGCTTTGTTTTTTCGCCCGAGATAATTAGAACCAGGAAACGTTCAGGGTACATATATTATTTGTTCTTTACTTAAAAATATTGATTCTCATTTACTAGTTTACTAACTACATAGATGTTAACTTGGCTCGGTTTGTCATTTCATATCTCTCTCCCGAAATTCCCTGTCATAATTTCCTCCATAGAAGAACATGTAGCAAACATTCATCAGTTTTCAGTTTTTCCTCGTAACCACGATCCTCTCCATCCAAGGAAGTTATGCAGTCTTTATCGAGTTCCGTATCGAAGGCAATGACATGTGCTAACGTATAACGTAAAAAGTGAAGTTTTTTTGTCGATATTTCGTAAATTCGTCCTCACAACTTCGAATAACAATGAGCACAACTTTCTTGGTTTTTACAAGAAGAAATCATAAAGAAACTGCTGAAATGAAAGGTTACTCAACAAAGTGATCCTTAGAAATACATGTTCATCTCATTGAGGGGAGAATGGTGAAGAATTATTTTCCAGTTCGAATGGCTCATGCTAAATAATGGCGAAGGCAGCGGCAGGAGGAGCCCTAACCTCCACCTACAGTCCTATCACCCATTGGAACTGTGTGGGAGTTTGTATGGTATAGGGCATGCGACATCGCAGTTGATGTTTTCAAAACACCCATGTTCGTTATGTGTCTGTATATAACTTGGATTATCTGAAGCCGAGATTATTTTTTAACAACGATGTTTTAATGCTCTATGTTTTTGTATTGTCGATAGTTTTTTGCAAATGGAGAAAGTATTGTAATAAAAATAAAATACTTAGTTTTCACACCTCAGCAAATTGTACGTTTCCTCACACGAGTCACCAACGGTGAAAGTCGATTTATCGTTTGTGTGTTGTGTTTTGTTTTGAGACTTTTGTTTGCTTGTAAGTATGAATGTTTTGAGGACCTATGTACTAACGGCAATATATTTTAATTTTAAACATCGTTATCTTGAAAGTGAATGTTTAGAAACAGTGATGGTTTGCCGATGAGGTTCCGACTATAGTCAAGGGCGGATCCACCGATCATTTGTAGGGGAGCATCGTTGATTTTTGTTAAATAATAAACATATTATATTGTATATTGTACATTAATAATCTCCTGTAGATATGATACTTCACTACATTATTGCTTGAATAATAACATAATTTGGACATAAATAAATATATAATCAATTTTTCCAAATAACGGAAGGGACTGGAATCCTCTGGGCCTTTTGGGAGGGGGCGTGGCCCCCGTGACTGGGACGGTGTGCTGACCTCCAGGCGACGCGTCGGGGCGCTCGGGCGCGCTGAGCGTGACGGTGACGGCGCCCCGCGCGCCCTCGCCGCGCCGCCTGCGCATCTCCTTCGAGCACCGCGCGCACGCGCACGCGCACGCGGGGGACCATGGCAAGGAGCGCGCGTGGCCGCAACGCGAGTCGCCGTCGGCGCGCGCCAAGTGCGACGCCTTCTGGGCGCAGCTCGCCGCGCGGCCCGACCTCCAGGCCATCGTCGTGCACGGCAGCCCCAGGGTACTTTTTGCACTCGCTCATTCGCGCACTCGCTCATTCGCGTTCTAGTTAATTCGTGTACTCGCCGATTCGGGTACGCGCCGATTGATGTACTCGCTAATGCATATACTCGCTAATGCATATACTCGCTAATGCATATACTCGCTAACGCATATACTCGCTAACGCATATACTCGCTAACGCATATACTCGCTAACGCATATACTCGCTAACTGCATATACTCGCTAACGCATATACTCGCTAACGCATATACTCGCTAACGCATATACTCGCTAACGCATATACTCGCTAACGCATATACTCGCTAACGCATATACTCGCTAACGCATATACTCGCTAACGCATATACTCGCTAACGCATATACTCGCTAACGCATATACTCGCTAACGCATATACTCGCTAACGCATATACTCGCTAACGCATATACTCCCCATTGCATATACTCCCCATTGCATATACTCCCCATTGCATATACTCCCCATTGCATATACTCGCCAATGCATATACTCGCTAATGCATATACTCGCCAATGCATATACTCGCCAATGCATATACTCGCCAATGCATATACTCGCTAATGCATATACTCGCTAATGCATATACTCGCTAATGCATATACTCGCTGATGCATATACTCGCTAATGCGTGTACTCGCTAATGCATATACTCGCCAATGCATATACTCGCCAATGCATATACTCGCTAATGCATATACTCGCTAATGCATATACTCGCTGATGCATATACTCGCTAATGCGTGTACTCGCTAATGCATATACTCGCTAATGCGTGTACTCGCTAATGCGTGTACTCGCTAATGCGTGTACTCGCTAATGCGTGTACTCGCTAATTCGTGTACTCGCTAATTCGTGTACTCGCTAATTCGTGTACTCGCTAATTCGTGTACTCGCTAATTCGTGTACTCGCTAATTCGTGTACTCGCTAATTCATGTACTCGCTAATTCGTGTACTCGCTAATTCATGTACTCGCTAATTCGTGTACTCGCTAATTCGTGTACTTCACATGCTCGTTGATTCATAAATTTCACTGATTTGTGTACTAATGTATTTATTTATGCACTCATTTTGTTTCATATACTAATTTATTATTTGTTTCACATATTCATGTACTAATTTATTTATGTTCTCATTTATTTGTTTATTAATGTACTCATTTATACATTTCAGGCTACATAAGACCGATAACTCTTTTCCTGATTCTCGAGTAAGGTAGGATAGCTTGGGCTATGTCACAACTGTTGCAAACCTGCCTACTGGCGCTACGAAAGGCTTCCATCTGACGGAACACGGTGACTCAGCAGTTAACAAAATTACTGGATATAAATATGTCTTGGTATTGATGCCGTCCCGACCTGAGTGTCGGAGCGTGTCACATGCGCCGATACCATCATTTGAATGACCGCGTGGTGAGAAAAGATGTGGCATTGCGACGAAAAGAGGTTCCGACAACGAAAAAGGAGACTTCAGTCATATGAGTACTGGAGTGACCGAAGGACCGTTGCGGAAAGAACTCCGGAACTCATTCTCATTCCTTTTGGTGAGAAAAGATATGCATTGTGGCGAAAAGAGGTTCCGACAACGCAAAGGAGACCTTCAGTCATACGAATACTGAAGTGACCGAAGGACCGTTGCGGAAAGAACTCCGGAACTCATTCTCATTCCTTTTCCGGATGGAGCAGACACGAATGAAGGAGCAAGCACGGTGTTGCACAGTTGGATGGTGTGATGTTATTCGGTACGCATGCCGTAATACGGAAGTACCGCTAGAAAGCTGATTAGAAAAAGCACGACTTTTCGCCACCGATGGGACAGCACAGATTCCTACAGGTGAAAGGAATGAGCCAGGAAGATCGCCGATACAGTTCTAAATTCAAGTAAGATCGTTGAGATTTTAGATCAAATTGCAGAACATATATTTAAGGAAGGATTTTGGTTTAGTCGTTTTAATAGCCAGCCGTAAATAGCCATGTTGCTAAAAAAAAGTGGGGGAAGGGTGGACAAAGATTGAAAACACAGGCTTTGAGGTTAGAGGAGATAGTTTGGAATGAAAGGACTCAAATCAATCCTTCCTGAAGTAGAGATAGATGCATATATTCTTTTGTCTGGTGAATCCATGGAGCTATGAATACATGGAAGCGCATTACCACCCTCTGTCATGTTCCACAAGTAAAGCCAGTCCGCCAGATTAGAGTAACCAAAACACGTCTGTCAAACACGATAACAAATGGGCAGTACTCATTTTTCAATGGAATTTAGTTATCTTCGGAATAATGAAGAGTATAATAACTAAAACGGATAAGCTTAATTACAAATTGAGGGATCATTGTTCAGTATTTTCAGTGCGAGAAAATTAAAATAACCTCTAATCAAAACGTCATGAATACTTCATTACTAAATGTGCTTCTTATGCTCTTCTTCTGAAGTCAAAAGAGCAGGTCCTAAAGTTTGGAGTTTGTAGATGGGCCAGTTGATGTTGGCATTGTGAAAAACTTTCGGGTTTCTTTGTAGATGACAAAAATGTTTAGTTATCCTTTTGAAGACCTCTTCAGTTAATAATTATTCCTCAACAATTTATTTCACTTAGATGTGGCAGAAAAGCTGCTAAAATTGTTGGAACTGCGAGTTTCCACAAACGTACGTACCATAAAGAAGTTCTATCAAAATCTCTCTTGAAAATGAACCGAGCATAACTATGTGTGTACTGGGCTGCCAGTTGCCTTTTCGCCCAACTCTAATCCACAGTGCTCTCCTCTTTGCTACGAAGAGAAAAATCATGAACACTAACCAACATCTTCTAATTTTACTAAGATCTCTAAACCATCTACAGTAACTACTTACATGAGTAAAGTAATTCATGCTTTCTCCAAATTATTTGTGCAGCAGTAAGCCACACAAGTAACCATGACGAACTGTTACGAACGCTTGTTAATCCGATCATGACTTTAATATTAAAACTATGACAAACAACACATTTCAACATGAAGAAATCTACAAGCGTATTGGGCCCAGCAATATAGCGGATCATTGCTTTACGTTTGTGACGTCATGCCATCTCCCTGTATTCGTAGCTCCATGGGTGAATCTATCACTGTGTGTGTCCGTGAGTACGTGTGTCACTTGAGGAGAGGATGAAATTAGAAACAGTGTGAATCAAGCAAACATTGCAGGAAGGTGTCCATTGGTACGGCTGTATTGTGAATGCTGATGTGTGCTGGTAGTTATCTTTTTTAAGGATTCACAAAACATTCATAAAGGGGATTTATATAGGAGTGTGATTGTTTTACTAGTCAACAACGTTAGTATGATTAGTACTACGGTTAGATTTCTCTTCTTTTTTTGTCTTTTGTTTTTGAGAGCATATACGTAAATTTAAGTGGCTTAAATTTTGAATTTTTTTAAAAATACATATTTTGACATGAGAGGACAGTAAAGGTTGAGGTGTAAATTATTTTAAGGAGAAATGTAAAATTGAAGATCATTTCGAATTTATTTGAATTTTTGTAGGGTTTCTTTGTATTTTTTGGAGCAGAAAGGATTGCATTTTTATCTGCAATAAAAAATGGGGGTTTCCATTTAACATTTTGAAGTTGCCTCCCGCCCCATTCCCAGGGGGTGGGGTTGGGGATCAAGTTTGGTATCATTATATAGATTGTTTTTAAATATTAAATAGCTGTTATTTTGTGTTCCTACTCGATGTGTATTTCTCGAAATATTAGACCGTTTCCATAATGTTCCTTAGGAATCAAGATAAATCGCATTTTTCCTATTATAGCACCATCTGTCAAGAATCGAAAAAAAAGGTTCAGACAAAACCTACGTATTTTGTGGCGTAGAATCCGAATCTGCAATAAAAATGAGGTTTCCATTTACCATTTCGAAGTTATCCCCGCTCCACTCCCAGGGGGTTGGGGTTGGGGGTCATGTGTGCTATTACTGAATACATTTTTGAACATTATTAAATACGTATTTTTTATTTTTCGCTTGTAAATATTTTTTCTAAGATATTTGACCGTTGCGAGACATAATCCACCCTGTGTGTATGTAACAAGTGGGAATAAAAGTAACATATAGCTTTCGCAGAGCGAGAACAAGTATTTCTACATATGAAGATGTGCAACATGTTCAACAGCATTCGAATTCAAAACACTATGGCACCGTGAAATATGGTGGTCGTATTTCACGAAGTCGACGTTAGAAGCGCAGTGCGAGGCCTCCATATGAATTTTTAATTCGATAACAGTTGGCAATTGTTTAAAATGTAACTATGACAAATTAAAAGCTACGGAATAGTTGTTCATTACATTACGCGATTTGGGCGATGACAATCGATTGTCAGCATCGATAGTGACAGTCGTCATTTGCTAAGCGTGGGAAATCTGTGAGGTTATGGTTTCTTTCAGTCGACGATCGTGCATTTGTCTTTGAATAATATATTTAATGAAGCTGAAGTTCGCAAAGTTTGAGTAGTCTTCTTGTTAGTATATGAACAATCTGAAGAATTCCTATTTTTCCCGAAGAGATTTCGTAGTAAGGTACGTCAGATTTTATACGTTAATTTTTAAAGTCGGAATTCTATTTCTGACTATTTCTGGCAGTGATTTCTATTTGTTTTTGATAACGCCTGATATCGATACATATTTAGATTTGTTACTTTCTATGCTTTATAAATGCTCATTGAGGCATTCAGGATTATTTCAGTAAACTGGTTTCTGCAGTCTGGGAATGCTTACGTGTGTCTATGAGTGTTTGAGTGTGTGTTTATGCTTGCGTACGAGTTTAGCATGTGTGCAATAGCGGATCCAATAAAACCGGCAATTGGCTCTTCCTTTAGTATTCTCCCATTTAACAATAAATTAACCCATAGTTATTATGGTAAGTAAGTCAATTATCATTTCTCTAAATTATAGTACACTGTAGTTTATACTTATTGTAATAATTAACACTGGTCTCTTCATTATGTTTATTAAAAGTTAACAGATTAATTCCGTTTCTTTGTTACTTAGTTAACCCGATTACTTCCTTAGTTATCTTTTATCTAAACACTAGCAAATGGGAAACTGTCAATGGCTAACACTAAGAACTGAAAACTACAGTATACGAGAGTCTCTTCATCAGATGTAAACATCACTAGCAGCAGCATTGGTCTCGGCACTCATTATTTTTGTAGCCTACGTGGGGCGATATCCAGCTCGGTTGCAGGTTTGTACAACCTCCGCATCTATTGCTGTCACTGATATTCAAATTCATTTATTATTTTGACTAAGTAGTGAATTATTTACTTCTGCCATAGCCATCTTTTTCTTTGAAAAGCTCCTTGCTGTTTCGATTCCGACATCAAGGTTTGCATTTGTAGCAGAAAAACAGATGAATTTGCATTCATTTTTTCTTGTACGCTCAAATACCTACCTATAATTTTGTCGACACCTACATGCATTGGCGAATCTCCGACGATTCACTTTCAACGCGATTGAATCACACACGCTGTGACGTATGTCCACAATTACGCTGCAACAAATCACTGTCATTTTGTGATCTCTGCCTAACGCTCCGTGTTCAGTTACGACACCAAAATAACACTAAATATGGAGAGAGCGTAGGAAACTTGTTTTCAATAATCATACATGAATTACAAGAATTAATTTTTTTATTTTAATTTTTTGCGACTCATATTTAAGAGATTTTTGAATGTAACAGTCCACCAGCCAAGGACGTCACAATATCCGTTAAGCACGAGTCGCAAAAAATCAAAATCACTCAAAAAAATATTTATCTAATGCACGACACTATGCATATCATTGAATTTGTCTTTTTACACTCATCACAAATTAAAAAATGTATAGTTTCATTTGAAAAAAAAATTACCTCAATATATCGTAGAATACAAGTGATAAAATGGAAACGAATACATACATTCAATGAGCTCCATTCCTCATGCACTTTCGCGAAAACTACACTGCAGTTACTTCAACCGGACAAAAATTGAAGGAGGTGCTAAAGTTACGTGACTCACCCTATTACTTATTAGGAGGTGCTAAAGTTACGTGACTTACCCCACTCACCTGTATTACTTATTTATATTCTATTTGTTTCGTTTTTAACCTTATATTGACATATAACTGTGTTTTAGTAACGAGAGGGTGGGGCGTGTGGTCAGGGGGCGGGGGCGGGGCAGGACGCGGTGGCGGCGGCGGACGCGGCCTTCTCCCGCGGCAGCTACGTGAGCGCGGGCGCCCTGGCGTGGGCCGCGGGGGCCGCGGCGGGGGGCGAGGCAGGCGGCGGCGGCGGCGGGGGCGGGGCTGCCCGCGACCGCCCCTGGCAAGCGCCGCCTCGCCGCCCCTGCAGGCCCTCGGGCTACGACCGCATCGCGGTGAGCGACTCCCAACGCTCCCCGACGCCATGTCGGTTTGTAATTAGTGCTGTTAATGTTAAGTTACGAATACGTACACGTCAACACAAAACACGTGAAAAGTTATTTAACTGAACCATCAACGATCTCCAGATGACGGCGTAAGCGTTTGCGCGGTGCAGATTGCCGGGCACGTTAACTGCTAAGGTCATTAGTCCTTGGGGTTGTGCAGAGTTGTCAAAGTCGATGCCACGAGCGGGAGCCAGTGGCACGAGTGCCAGGACGAAATCGCCTCCCCACGCAGTTCATAACCCCGCCGCAAGAGATGCCATCACTATTGTAAAACGGCGGGGTTACTAATAGTTTTCCCCTCCAGATGCTAGAGGCGCAGAGAAGCTCGTGGCATGGCACGGTGCCGCGAGGCGTGTCACTGTCACCAGCAGGAGGCCTTGACATCACTGGGGGTAGTCAATCATTATTTTATCAGCGGAAGGTGGCGGCATTCCTACCCGGATAGCTGGTGAGATAGAACCCCGACCCACATGCCGGCTTGCAAGGGATTCTCTCCTCCAGGTATGTATCCCCAGGCCCAAATGGAACAAGCAACAAGTTTCAAAATAGTCTCCGGACTTATGCATTTGTGAGAGGGACGGGATACAGAGGAAGAATGAAAGATCATGCAGTCCGTTTGTTAGGGTGCTGCTCCGGCGTTCGTCGGGTGTTGATCGGCGAAACCACGCATATATACCGATCAGACCAGCCGGCGGCTAGATTTCTCCTCTAGATAGCGGCTAAAATTCGATCTAGCTATGAACCTAGCGAGCTGCAGGCTGTAGCTATGTAGCTATCTAGTTATGAAACTACTGCCGAAAATCCGTGACAGCTGATGCCGTGAGTCACCTACGCAGGTGTGTCTGGAGTAAAGGCCCATTCACAATGCAGCACAATGCATAGACATAAACTTTGACATAAGTAATAGACTGAAGTATTCACGTCATACATAAGCGTAAGCAAAGACTTGCTATTTTCTGTGCGTTATACTAGTTTACTATTGGTTGGATAAGAGAATCTATATTATATATATATATATATATACACACACACACACACACACACACACATATATATATATATATATATATATATATATATATATATAATATACATAAACTATGTACTGTGGCACAAGAGCTCATAAAGAGCTCAAGTTGCTCTTTATGAGCCAAAGCCTACCACCGGCATCTGGGCCTTGCGGCAATGGTAAGAGTTATGTTACATTAGGTATTTTAATTACAATAAAAAAATAACACTAAATGATACTACTATGAATACAACAAAAATAAACTACAAAAAGATCGTACGCTACAAAACAACGCAGAAAACCGTCGAAAATCAACCAATCCATTTGGAAATCTAGTCTTTTGTTCGATCTATCGTCTTCTGTCCTATTTCGATACTCGATTTTGAGTTAAACGTACTGTGATTGGTTCATTTTTTATTTCTTACGTAAGTATACACTTGAAGCTTGCAAGCATTTAAGTTAACGTCTTATGTGTTATGCTTATGCGAAGGCATTGTGAATGAGTCCGTTCTTGGACGTAGTCCTAACTTTTATGTTTGCATTGTGAACGGACCTTAAGGGAGTGCTTGTGTGGTTGCGGAGGCGGCGGCGGAGTGGCGCGGGGAGATGGCGGTGGTGAAGGCCGCCCGAGGGTGCCGCAGCCGCCGCCGGCGCCGCCGCCGCCGCCCACCGCGCCCTCCCTGGAGCCCAGCACCGCGGGGGTGCTGGCGGCGGCGGCGGCGCGCGCGCCCGCCCCGGGAACCGCCGCCACCCGCGACGCCGCGCGCCAGCGCCACCTGCAGCACGCGCTCATGCTGCACGACGTGCGCAAGCTGCCGCGCCCGCCCCGCTGCCCGGGCCCGTCTGCGTGCCCTACAACGAGCAGGTGCGCCTTGGACTTGGAAACATTTCAATGAAAATTCGTCTGAAACATTTTCAAAGAATGATTCTAGTCCTTGTATAATATATTTTTTAAGGATCCTAACTTATCTTTTACATACATTACGGTCGAATTCTAATCATGTTTTTAATTCGATATCTTTACATTTATTCTCTTTATTCTCATTCAAAATTAGAGACCAAACACTCCCGAAACTTCGGCAAATATTTATATTATATGCTAATTCATATCAATAAATCCTAACAAATAAAATAACTGTCATACTTCTCGACTATTCTCCCCAAGAGAGAATTTTTGTAGCTACGTTTTTGCTAGCTTTCTAGCGGGTCCGGAATAAATATTAACGTCGTTAGGTTGATTGATTGATTCGTGTCTTCGCGTCAACTAATTTTGGTCATTAGTCCCGTAAGTGTAGTGCGTTTTTTTCTCTCCGGGAGGTGGCGATCATTTTTTTCCGCTGGATGGCAAGATCTGGCGCCGACTATACCGTCGACTAGCGGGGTTTCCCTCAACCAGGTATTCACACAGCGGGACACCGCCCCAGCCGGGACAAGTGTAAGCTCCCGACCCGGTCTCCCGCATGTGTAGTGTAGTGTAGTGCATGTTAGTGTATGTGTATGTGTAATGAGGAGAGGACAGGACAAGGAGAGGAAGAAAAATCTCGCGCGCGGTCCGTGGCCCGTTTTTAGGGTACTGTTCCGGCATTCGCCTGGTGCTGATCGGAAAAACAACGAAAAAATAACGATCAGAGCAGCCTTCCTTCAGACAGCGAGTGAATTCGACCTAGCTGACTAGCTAGTGTCGAAAATCCTGCCGCCGTCGGGACTCGAACCTAGGACCTCCCGTCAGAGGGGACTGCAGTGACATCAGGTTGATGCACTGAGCCATCTCTCCGGTATTGTCATCAGGCTGATGTAGGGCAAGTAACAAACGCGGTAGAAGTTTATAAACCGAGGCAATTGCTGACATTTGTAATAAACTGAGTTTGATATTGAGCTATTGGCTGTGTGTTGGTCAATACTTTTGTAATATCACCTTCTATATGAATAGCCGTATAAATCAGAAATGCCTTACCTTGAAATATTATTTAATTTAAATTTCCTAAGGACCCCAGTCGGTAAAGGATGAGTTTTCGTTTCTTCAGTTTCACTGTATTAAGTCGAATAACAGCATTAAAACTATTTTACACGGCGAAATCTAACACAATATCTTATCTGTATTTCATAAAAACGTAGAACGAAACAAAATACAACTCGGAACGAGCGGCGAACACAAATTCGGACATAATTTTTTTATATTTTTGAACTTTTGGTCCTTTCCGGGAAGGCGTTTTGCTAATCTCCCTCTCCCGATACGAATTGAAAGACGAAACTGTCACTTAGCTTTAAGAAATGATCTAATAATAGAAGCCTGAACGACTAAACAATAAGTTAACGATAGAGAAAAGGCCAAGCTGGGGGTCTCACCTGACCCTGCCTAAGAGCGTACGAAAATCTACTATTCGTGCTTAATTTTTTTAAACGGAAGGCAATTTGTCATCAAATAAAAAAATTGTATTTTTTTGTAATTTTATTATTTCTTTACGACGTTTCGATGTAATAAAAAATTACACCAATAATAATTAAAGAATATTGTATACTCATGATGGGAAAAAGTAGTTCCCCGAAACGTAAAACAAAAAATAAAATGACAAAAAAAAACAATTTTTTATTTGATGACAAACTGGGACGTATTGACAAAATTGGACGTAATCTCGGTAATCTGTAAAAAGTGAAGGTAAAAACGGACTTTTAATGAATATTCGTGCGCACCGCGTCCGTCTCGAGTGAGCCGCTCCGTGTGCAGGTGTTCCGCGTGATGCCGACGCTGCGCCCTGCCGCCGCCGACGAGGCGGTGGGCCCCCCCGACGCCGACGCGCGCGCGCGGACGCCCTGCGGCGGGCCCGCGCCCTGCGCGCACGCGCCCTGCGCCCCCGGCGTCTGCGTGCCCTGCATCCTCCGGAGGGACGGCGAGGGGCAAGGGCCGGCGCCCGCGCAGGCGCAGGAGCAGGAGCAGCGGCAGCCGTCGCAGAGCGCGG